>JAJLZI010000046.1:48356-92704 GCA_030572135.1 Intestinozyma alai | reverse complement strand
GGGGGGGTTTTGGGATATGTAGATTATAATGGACTGGTATTGGTTGGGAATTATTGTGGTGGTGTTTGGAGCATTGAGAAACTGGTGATTTTGGTTTTATTGTATTGTAACATGATACTACATGGTGCTACCTAGTTGAATAGGGTGGATGATTATTACTTGAAGGTATGGAATTGATGTAGAATGGGTGTTAAATATACCTAGTAGACCTATTTTAACTATCTGTGGTATATTTTGTTTATAAATGATATTCTCCTGTATTAATGACTATGTTCTATAAGTACCTTTTGGTTATGGCTAATATATGTGGAGTAACCATTCCATAAACATAAATCACACTTCACTTTTGTAGACCAATACGCAAACCTTAAAAGCCGCGTGATGGAGAACCTGGGCTATGTATACTTTTTTGCTTCATAATCTGCTATCTTGTTGAAGTATACTATGTTATTGAACTATACTATGACATTGGACCATACTATGACATTGGACCATACTATGTCATTGTACTATACTATGCTATTGAACTATATATAGAAAACAACTACTTTGGGGTTCTGGCCACTCAACTACAGCCATCCATACTCCACACGCCAATAAACCACTATATCTACTCCTAATCCACTCACAATAATCCACCATATCTACCCAGCAAAACCTACAACTCACCAGGAACGGGATACTTCGATACCCATTGGTTAACCTTGCTACGCAACTTGCTCACCCGGTCGTTCCCATCAGCCAACTTCTTAAACGAAGCCAACAACTCCTTGGCCACCTTACCCTCTTCCTTAGTCTTCAACTCCTTGGCAATCTCCACCGCCTCCACAATGTAATCAGCAACCTTGGAAAACTCCTCCTTGCCAAACCCTCTCGTGGTCATGGCTGGAGTCCCGACCCTCAACCCACTGGGGAACAACGCCGATACATCACCAGGCACGGTGTTTTTGTTAGCAGCAATATCGGCCCTCTCTAAAACCGCTTCAACTCTGGCACCATCAATCCCCTTGGACCGCAAATCAATAAGGATCAAATGGGTATCGGTCCCATCACTCACCAACTTGAATCCTTTACTTTTCAACGCCTGGGCAAAGCTTTGGGCATTGTCAACAACGTCTTGCTGGTACTGCTTGTACTCAGGAGCCTGACACTGCTTAAGGGCAACAGCAAGTGCCGAAATAGTATGGTTATGAGGACCACCCTGGTGGCCTGGGAATACCGAGAAGTTGATCTTGCTCTCCAAATCGTAGGGGATTTCCTTACCCTTCTTGGTGACCTTTCTGATTCCCTTCCGGAAGAAAATCATCGACCCCCGAGGACCCCTCAACGACTTGTGGGTGGTGGTGGTGACTATATCCGAATGGGGGAATGGAGACGCAGTAACTCCAGCAGAAACCAACCCCGAGGTATGGGCCATATCCGACAAAAGATAAGCACCAACTTTATCAGCAATCTGCTTCATTCTCTTGTAATCAATCACTCGAGAATAAGCACTGGCACCAGCAACAATCACCTTAGGTCTAAACAATTGTGCAGTTTGCTCTAAAGTATCGTAATCAATCAACCCAGTCTCCTCATTCAACCTATAGGGCATAGTTTGGAAGTACTTGGAGATAAATGAGATCTTGGTCGTGCTGGTTTGGTAACCATGCGATAAGTGACCTCCATGGGGTAAATCCAACCCCATCAACCTATCTCCAACTTGCATTATCGCTGAATAAGCATACAAATTAGCTGGTGCACCGCTCAATGGTTGCACATTAACCCCCCATTCATCACTGCTCAATCCAAACGCTTCTAATGCTCTCTTTTGGCAGAGCAGTTCGGCTTTATCGATGATTTCATTTCCTCCATAGTAACGCTCGCCTGGGTAACCTTCACTATACTTGTTTTGCATTTCCGAACCCAACAAGTCCATCACCGCTTTGGAGGTGAAGTTCTCCGATGGAATTAACGTGATGGAGTTCTTCTGTCTGGACTTTTCCTGGTTAAGAATGTCCGCCATCTCGGGATCAACCTCGGCCACTGGTTTAGATACGAGGGCCTGTGCAGAAGCAGACACCGCATACCTACGAATAGCACTTGGGAGAGTGCGAGATGGTAAACGGATAGAGCGTAAAGAAAGCATATTTTGAATTTAGGGTCAATTGGTTAAAGGACGGTATTAGTATACGTCAATTGGTTTCAAAGCGATATTTATATCCACACCGGGGGGGGTATATATACTTCTCGAGAAAGTGTATCCTCTTTATAGTGATGACTCTTTATTGTGAGTGGAGAAAGTTGGATGAAAAAAAAAAAAAAAAAAATTTCCAATCCCGGTATTGACAGTTAACTATATGGATCCACCACGTGACTTGAGGTCGGAACTTCCATTTAAGCAAACGCCTCCCTTGTCCCCCTCCTTTTGGGAGTCACCGGGCTATGAACCCCCGTAAAGAAGTCACTTTTCACCCAGAGTGAAATGGTCTACTCCGCACGACGTCACATGATCGCCATTGGGAGAAAACCGACATACCTTGGCCAGAGTAAACCAGGAGTCGCGGAAAAAGTCGTCAATGTTGACTCGGCTCGCAGGGTCACTTTCGAGAATTTGACTCGTCAATGCACATGACTCCTGAGGCAAATATCGTAGTACCGAGTTGGGGCCAATTTCACCGGACAGATTCGGGGATTCCGGGACGTGGTGGTCACCAGCATCCCCAGCCTGTTCATCGTTATGGTTGTTGTTGTGTGGTTGTTCCGGTTGGGTTATATACGCCTGGTATTCGTCATTGCTCCACCGAGCAGACTTCCAGGGAAACTTCCGATTCATCAAATAGTACCAAATAATCCCCACCGACCATACGTCGACTTTTTTTCCGTTGTACCGGATATGGGTGAACGTTTCTGGTGCAAGGTACAACTCCGACCCCACAATTCCCATGCTTTCCAGTTTATGGTCTACAGTAGCGAAATCGATAATCTTCAACTGGCCAGTGGTGAACCCAAGCACCAAGTTATCGAGCTTCAAATCTCTATGGCTGAGGCCGACGTCGTGTAAGTATCGCACCCCTTCGACTAACTGTCTCCATATACAAGTCATTTCGCAAATGTTGTACTTGTGCTGTGGGATCTTCCGGAGCATCTGGTAAAGGTTGGAAGATCCTGCCTCCATGTAGAACTTGACGGTATTCCCACTTAAGGATACCTCATACTTGAATACGCGGATAATGTTAGGATGGTCCAATTCCGATAACGTATGGTACTCACTTAGTACACGGTCTTTGTATTGTGTTCTCAGCTCGTAGGTTTCCTTACAATGGTAGGTTTTTATTGCGTAGAGAAATTCCGGTTTCGATTTGGACCGGTATAACTCGACGTACCCGGAAATCCCATCGCCAAGGTGCTGTACCTTGGTATCGTGGCGCGAAAATTTATATTTTGTCCCGTGGGAAGAGGTTACCGAGCTGGTGGAGAATAGAGAATTGGTGGAGCTGATACTAGCATTACTGGAAGACGACCCGTCTCGGAAAAGACGGATGGATTTCATAGGGAAAGGGGGGGGGGGAGTGGGAACAAGTGGATAGCTTCTTAGCAGCACTACAACCGAGAGCAATTGGACAATACCTAATCGGACATAAGTGCTCTTTCCCAACGGTTTCTCATCTACAATGCCTAAGAAAACCCGGGATAATATGGGCATCTGGATCCTGAGCCAACCCAAAAAAAAAAAAAAAAAGGAACATCCGGAATTTCGGCACGCCAAAAAAAGGGGGATGGTCCGGTTTCTCCACGACGGGGAGGCGTGCGATTGTGAGTGACATGTCACGTGCTCAGTACCCTCGAAACGGAGATTGAATTATCAGGGCACATCATGGTTGGTATACAATCATTTATGGTTGGAAATGGTTTAGTTATTGGTGGTTCATTGTGGTTGTGTTGTTCTTGCGATTGATATTGACCACCGCTTACTATTTGGGGGGATATATGGAGTTTAATCAGTATCCGTCTAATGTCGCAAAGAAATGTGTGACATCAAGACATTACACGTGTCATAGTGAATGCAGTACTCCATCTCTGCACTCCATCTATACTCTCCATCTCTGCACTCCATCTATACTCTCCATCTCTGCACTCCATCTATACTCTCCATCTCTATTGGATACTTTTCCCAGCCTTATTTCTTGTGCCGTTTGGCTATTTGGCAATTATTTTTGTGGTATTCTAACTGGAACATAACAATGAAATGAAAGGAATATACGACAAACAGGAAAAATAGCGCACATGCATTTCCCCCTCCCCCTCCCGATAACACTTTAACAACCCAACATCATATTACAACGTGAGTTCTATCAGACTCGAAGTCAAAGTCAACTGAGACACCAGCCATTCAAGCTGGCTACTAATAAGAACTCACCAAACGATACGAAACTATTTTTTTCCCTGGTAATTCCTGAAACGGGACAATTCCACTCCCAAACAGGAAATGTCGCATGCCATCTCTTTTTTTTGGGACAAGCTTATTGTAACCAGATTGTCTCACCCTGATAACCTCCGCTTTATTGTCTTCGTATCAGTCTTGGAAAGTGTATCGCTGGTTCTGGTTTTTCTCTTATCCTTACCCGGCTTTCCTAAAGAGCCAATCCCACCCCAGACACAAGAAACTGGGAACTACCACATTATCTGGGCTAAGGTTTGGCCCCCCTTTTTCTGGAGATAACCACTTTTTCTTTTTCTCTTTCTCTTTCTCTCTCTCTTTTTCTTTCTCTTTCTCTTTTTCTTCCTCTTCCTTACTTCTTCCTTACTAACAATGAAGTTATCCTCCACTGTAGCTGCTCTCGTGGCTACTGCGTCTGTAGCCCAGGGATTGGCCATTCCCAACCCCTTAGCCTCGGTCCAACAAGCTCTCCAGTTACAAATGCCTGCCTTACGCGAAGGCAAAAATGACCTCGTCAATTTGATATCCCAGGTATTGAAACAACCAATCCCCCAAGAAGTCAAGGGATTATGGCAGGAAATGGCCCTCAAGTTCCCCGACACTATGCTGAAGTTGTCGTTCAAAGGTGCTCCACCTAAGAAATTAAAGTCTGGGTCCAAGTTTGACTTTCACGTCACTGATGCCCAGTTCCCCAACCACCAATTAAGAATCAAGTCAACTCCTGAGGACTTGGGTATTGACACCGTCAAACAGTATAGTGGGTACCTTGACGTTGAAGACGAAGATAAACACTTTTTCTACTACTTTTTTGAATCGAGAAACGACCCCAAAAATGACCCCATTATCCTCTGGCTTAATGGTGGTCCTGGTTGTTCGTCCATGACTGGGTTATTCTTCGAATTGGGTCCTGCTTCCATCAGCGCCAAGTTGCAGCCAGTTCATAACCCCTACTCGTGGAATAATAATGCCTCGGTCATCTTCTTGGACCAGCCAATTAACGTTGGCTACTCTTACTCTTCCCAGTCCGTGAGTAACACCATAGCTGCAGGCAAGGACGTGTATGCTTTCCTTGAATTGTTCTTCAAGCACTTCCCACAATACTCCAACCTCCCATTCCACATTGCTGGTGAGTCTTATGCCGGTCATTACATTCCTGTTTTCGCCACTGAGATCTTGTCCCATGAAGAACGCTCTTTCAACTTGACGTCGGTGCTTATTGGTAACGGATTGACCGATCCTTTGGTGCAGTACGAATACTACCAGCCCATGGCTTGTGGAGAGGGTGGGGAACCAAGTGTTCTTTCCCCACAGGAATGTGACGCTATGAAGTCGTCCATCCCCCGGTGTACGTCGTTGATCAAGTCATGTTACGAATCGGAGTCGGTGTGGAGCTGTGTTCCTGCCACTATCTACTGTAACAATGCCCAAATGGGACCCTACCAAAGAACTGGGAGAAATGTTTACGATATTAGAACCATGTGCGAGGGTTCCAACTTGTGCTACTCGCAATTGGAGTACATTGACGATTACTTGAATAAGCCCGAGGTTATTGAAGCTTTGGGGGCCGAGGTTGAGAAGTTTGAGAGCTGTAACTTTGACATTAACAGAAACTTTATGTTTGCTGGTGACTGGATGAAGCCTTACTTCACCCACGTTACCAACCTTTTGGATGCAGACGTTCCGGTATTGATTTACGCGGGAGACAAGGATTTTATTTGCAATTGGTTGGGTAACCAGGCCTGGACTAATGCTCTTGAATATAAGAATGCTGACAAATTTGCCAAGCAGGAGGTGAAGGAATGGAAAGTGGGTGGTAAGGCTGCTGGTGAGGTGAAGAACTATGACAAGTTTACCTTTTTGAGAGTCTTTGGAGGTGGGCATATGGTACCTTATGACCAACCAGAAAGCTCTTTGGCTATGGTTAATGGGTGGATTGCTGGTGACTATCTGTTTGGTAAGAAGTAGGTGCAAAAAAATCCTGGGAAGGAGGTGAGTAACTGTTCCGTTAGTCTTGTTTTTTGTTTTAGTTTGATTTGTATACAGATCATGTAAAAGAGTATAATTTGTTATAAAGCGGTGAAAATGTGCAATTTTAGTGTGATAAACTGGTTTGTTTGTGGTAGAGGGTGGTAGAAATAGTATAATGTGGTAGAAATGGTATAATGTGGTAGAAATAGGATAGTTTGTATAGTTTCTGGTAACAGTGTTACCGACTCTGATTATGAAAGGGTTAGCACCGCATGGGTAGTGACCACATTTAACCATTTCTGGTTTGATGTAGAAGCAGAGATTCCACTGGAAAAGTGTACATCTACTTAAGGAACCATTACCAGTGGATGTATGGTTACAATGAACTAGTTGGTCTGGTGCTCTTTACAGATACAAACCAAGAGGTAAATACCCAATTAAACCGTGTCTATAGTATCATTATTTACATACCCATAAACTTGCTTGGGTGGAAAATGCCCGCTTGTTCCTATGCAATAATGAAACAAATGTTCAGCAATGGCATCCGAATTGATGGGGGAATTTTCCCTCCGAGGCGTGACTCTAAGCAACCCCATTTGGATACTTCTAATATCATATTATACCTAATACAACTTTTCCCATGTAGTTTGAGCCCGTAGATAGACATTCCCAAGGGAAGTGGAACTGGTTGCGATGACCCGAGAGTCGTGCATACAAACTTGCATAAAAACTTGCATAAAACTTGCATAAAAGTTAAGACCACAAAAACCCACCATAAGATAACCACATTTATTACTATATAAGATACCAGAGATACATTCCCCACCATCACTGTAACACCCACATACCGGCAATCAAAAGCACGCCTACGTTTCGTATATATGTATCACCAAACACATTCGCAGCCAAAGCAAGAAAAAGAAAACAAATCACACGAACCAAATCGCTACACTTCCTAATTAGGAAAGATGGTAAACATAAACAAACAGCCCCCATACAACAATAGAGTGTGTGGGATTGCAGGGCTGATGCGCACCGGGATTTCTGGCCAGGCCTACTATGTGGATGTAAACACCAAGGGGGGGATTCGCTGCGTTTGCCCCGGTTGAAATTTCCGTATTCATACCCGGATAAAGTTTCGCCCTGGCTCCTATTCTTCTTAGTACACGATCCACACACAACCTCCTCCTCCTCCTCCGGTTTAATAGTAACATCCTTTCCTCCTTCGCTAATACCCAGGGCAACAACAGCATTACAAAAGGAGAGGTGCTTGTCGAGGTGAATCCAGATTCCCACTACACACATCACCCACCTTTAATCCCCTTCCCGTCCCGATGATCCATGCCATCCAACTCATAAGCAACATAATAGTTGCAGGAATATCTATAGCACAAGGTGTACTATCGCTATTACGCAATAACACCAGCACCAAACCGGTCCTGTTGTTACATTCGGTGGTTGGATTTAGTTTGGCTCTTATCCTTACCATCAACTGTTTCACAATCAGTTATATGCAACTATTTCTTCAAAGCATACTTTCCATCATCTATATAGTAGCTGGCTTACTATACACCACCAAATACCCCAACACCGTCTCCATGATTCTCGTGTCCATAGATATCATTTTCATTACCCTATCGTTGGTGCTTTCAATTGCCTTTGTCTATGAACTTTCCCGACAGCTTAAACAACAACTGAAAGAAGACCTACTCAAGCTAGAGGACTTGGAGTGTGCTGATACATCTCTAGATTCTAAACAGGATTCACCAGTACTGTACTTTCCTGGTCCTACCTTGCAACAACTAGAACAACAACATGCTGCTGCTGCTGCCGCCGCCGCTGCTGCATCTATAACATCACCAATTCCCTTTAGGTGTTCATTAACACCACCCAGCAACTCTACACCCATGATCACCCATGACATCACTTATGATATTGCCCCTAATACCCAAACAATCACCAACAGTGGATCCCACTCTACCTTATTCTCCAATAGCACCAAACATAGAAGTTGCGATCCATCGTTATTGTTAATGTTATCTCCACCAGAGGACACCGATGAACTAGATCTTCATGGTGATGGTGATACAGACTTCCAAAACCTACCACGAGAACTCCGTCGGTCTAGAACAACCAACTTCACCCCTGCCAGACGCCAGTTAATTAAACAGCGGTGGAAATCCTTCCACCACGAAAAGGCATTCTTGCTGAATGTCAGTGAATCATTACTACCACCAGTCCTTAAGGGTAATAACCAGCAGGACAAACCAAGTCAGGAGAGACACTCGGCTGAGCTTATGTCCCCAATAGGAGAAGCCCAGACCGGCGAAGAACAGGAGAATATCCGGGAAAGTGTGCTATTTGTAGAACCTTCTGACCAGCCAGGTTACTCCCATTATAAGAGACGAAGAAAGGGTATTAGACACCAGTATAGTGTCAGCGATCAGTATCCCAATACCCTTACGGGATTGGAGAAAATCCCTGTAGCCGTCACCAGACCCACCTTTGTTAACAACACCATCACCTTGGACCAGTGGGACCCTCGGCAATACGAAACCCACCGGAATCAGGTCGGTTATACAGCCCAGTTAGGAAATATGTCCGAACTAGTCAGTAGCCATAACCTAACCCATCTTTCAAGGACATCAGCCATTCCCAAGCACGAGGAGTATCTTCTACCACCTCGGGAGAGAAGAACTGATAACTTGGACCAGATCAGCGATATAACTCTGGGAGATTGTTCTCGCAGACCGTCAATGTTACTGAACCGGTCATTTAGTGCTCCATCGGTGGAGTTATACCATAACTACCCATTAGCGGCAAAGACGCCACTGATAGATAACCCCAAGGCTGTAAAACCACTAGTAGATAATACTAAGGCTGCCACGCCACCTCGTAGAGTTAACTCCTCTAGTGTTTCTTCGTCTCCAATCAAAAAACTCATCGAGACCAACACCAAAAACTTCCTCCGTGACTTCCATACTCATAAACAAACCAAATCGCTAATTTCTCAAGTATCGATGAAATCAAGCAGCAAAAGCGTCACCAGCAAGAGTACCACCAGTTCACCTAGAAAGTTCTGGTCGACCCACAAACACAGCGTTTCAGTACCGGCAATACCACATCTATACCAGGATATGTCTCTGCAGAATGGGCGGGGACTTGGAAAAATCCGGGATGGAGGTTTGATGGGTACTGCACCAAAGCGAACCACCGAGGCAATCGACCTATGGGATGTGAATACTAACTTTAGTCTAGAGTTGGAACAGGGGGTGAGAACGGCACTGACGGAGACCAAGGTTAGTTCGGTTCCCAGTGCGATTATCGGGGAGTATGACCATGAAAAGTGGAGGAGTATTAAGATGCTCCAGAGCGGGAAGTACTAAGAAACGGATGGGGTTATTTGAGTCAAACTTGTAGAAGAATAAATGGGAATATAGAAACCTTGCTAGGGACTTATATTAATGTTGATCATTTTCTTGCTAGTCCCTGGAATGGATACAGCTGCTTTAACTTTCTAGTTAAGGTTATTGGGGGTTTGTGGATTGAATGCAACTCCAACGTGTGACAATTCCTAAACAAATGTATTCGAACCCGGGTCCACTTTAATATCTGAATTGATATGAAGTCAGTATCACAATCTACACTACTGTTAATAGCAGTGTCAGTGGTGGCAACTTTCCACCAGTACTCAATTCTAGTGCAAGTCATGGCTAAACATGGAGAGAGAGCATATGACGCTTTGAGGGCGTTTTGCATTTTGTGCACGTACACGACTCGACAATATTCTGGCCCTGACACCGCTTCAAGACTGGTGCTCTGTCCAATAGGACTAACTGGCCATATATGGATCCAGTAGGGGGGTATTTAGTCGAGAGAGATTGAGGATTATTCCCGGTTCGGAAGAGTCTATAGATAATACATAAATGTAAATGCATAGTCTAGTTAGAGCTGTCTACTTGCAAGTATGCGACATTGCCATTTATATAACAGAATAACAAGCGGTGAAATATACAAACCAGGAGAGTTATATTGGCAACACCAGACTACTGTCGATCTGTTGTCGCTAATTTCGGGGATTCTCGTTTCCTAACTTGAACAGTTTACTTATGCTGGAACTAGTGTGGTTTACAAACATCTACTAACCCGTTATACACTGATAATAACTAACACTAGAGAAAAATCCCCCACATTTAACTAAACCAAATACCTGAGCATACCCACTAACCAGACTATCACTCCCACATCAAACTCAATCAACCACAAACGTAATTACCTCTATCTATCACAATTAACCACTAGAACCATCAGAACCACCAAAACCACCAAAACCATCAGAACCGCCAAAACCTTCATTGTTAGTTTGTGCGATGAGCCCTCGAGATGACGAAAAAAAAAAAACCTTTCAATACTTGACCGAAGTATACCATCAGTACCAAGTCAAGCTTATCCATAGCGGAATAACATCTATAAGAGGGGTTTGAGTATCTAGCTATAACCAGCAAGCTTGTAATCACTGGCAAGATTATCACACCCAATTAACCAAGTTCTTCTTCACCATGGACGATTTGTTCGACGTCTTTGACGAGGCTCCACCAGTAGCCCCACCAACAGTAGAAGAAGCCCCACCAAAAGTAGAAGAAGCCCCACCAAAAGTAGAAGAGGTACCACCCACTAAGAAGCGGCAGCCGGAAAATGCCATCCCCACCGCTGCCAAAAAGTCCCGGGTCGACAAGCACGAAAAACCCGATATTAAGCCGGTGGTTTTCGACTCGGTCGAAATTGAAACCTCGCGAGAAATCGCCGTTTCCAATGGCCTCCTCCAACCAGCAGCTACCAGCTCAGGACCTTCCGACTCCGTGGCTGCAACAAGTTCCGGGTCCGGACCGCTGGCCCACGATAGCACGTTGAAATTACGTCACCAGGTTCGTCACCAGGTAGCCATACCTCCGTCGTACCCGTATACGCCGATTTCCGACCACAAACGAGTCAATCAGGCCCGGAATTACCCATTCACCCTCGATCCGTTCCAGGATACCGCCATTTCGTGCATAGACCGAGACGAAAGTGTGTTGGTGTCGGCACACACCTCGGCCGGGAAAACCGTGGTGGCCGAATATGCCATTGCCCAGTCCCTAAGAGATAAGCAGCGTGTGATCTATACCTCACCCATCAAAGCCTTGAGTAACCAGAAGTACCGGGAGTTGCAGGCCGAATTTGGCGATGTCGGTTTAATGACCGGAGATGTCACCATAAACCCCGACGCCGGCTGTCTCGTTATGACCACGGAAATCTTACGGAGTATGTTGTACCGGGGATCGGAAATCATGCGTGAGGTTGCATGGGTGATCTTCGACGAGGTCCACTATATGCGGGACAAGAGCCGGGGGGTCGTGTGGGAAGAGACAATTATCTTATTGCCCGATAAGGTACACTATGTGTTTCTATCGGCCACCATCCCCAACGCCATGGAGTTTGCCGAGTGGATCGTGAAGATCCATAACCAGCCGTGTCACGTGGTGTATACTGATTTCCGTCCAACCCCATTACAGCATTATCTATTTCCGGCAGCCGGTGATGGAATCCACTTGGTGGTGGATGAAAAGGGTACGTTCCGGGAAGAGAATTTCCAGAAAGCGATGGCCTCAATCAGCGACAATGCCGGTGATGACCCGGCCTCGGCTCCAGGAAACAAGTCCAAAGCCAAAAAGGGACAAACCTTCAAAGGTGGCAGCAGTAGCAGCGATGGTAAGTCGGATATATATAAAATCGTGAAAATGATCTATATGAAGCGGTACAACCCGGTGATTGTATTCTCATTCTCTAAGCGTGATTGTGAGTCGTTGGCGTTGAAAATGTCCAAACTAGACTTCAATACCGACGAAGAAAGAGAAGCATTAACCAAGATCTTCCACAACGCCATAGATATCCTTCCGGATGCCGATAAAGAACTTCCCCAGATTAAGAACATTCTTCCATTGCTTAAGCGTGGTATTGGTATTCATCATTCGGGTCTTTTGCCCATACTTAAGGAAATCATTGAAATTCTCTTTCAGGAAGGGTTGTTGAAGGTGTTATTTGCTACCGAGACGTTTTCCATTGGGTTAAACATGCCGGCTAAGACGGTAGTGTTTACTTCGGTAAGAAAATGGGACGGTAAAGGGTTCCGGTGGGTATCCGGAGGTGAATATATTCAAATGTCAGGCCGTGCTGGGAGAAGAGGGTTGGATGACCGGGGGATTGTGATTATGATGATTGACGAAAAGATGGAGCCCCAGGTGGCCAAAGGTATGGTGAAGGGCCAGGCAGATCGGTTGGACTCTGCTTTCCATTTGGGGTATAATATGATTCTTAACTTGATGAGGGTAGAAGGTATTCTGCCGGAGTTTATGTTGGAGAACTCATTCTACCAGTTCCAGAATGCTGCTAGTGTTCCGGTGATGGAACAGGAGCTTGGTGGGTTACAAGAACAGCTAGGATGTATTGCTATTGATGATGAAGCCACTGTGCGTGAGTTTTATGAACTCAAGTCGCAATTGACCAAGTACCAGGCTGATGTGCGCAAAGTAGTGACCCATCCTGGACATATATTGACGTTTTTGCAAGAAGGACGGGTGGTTAAAGTCAAGGTTGGTGAGTACGACTATGGCTGGGGGATGGTGACCAAGTTTGCCAAGAGAAGCACCAAGTACCAGGAATTTACTGCTCATGAATCGTACATAGTCACTGTGTTTGTGTACACGATGTATATAGACTCACCGGTGAACCTTATCAAGCCGTTCAATCCGCTGTTGCCCCAGGGTATTAGACCAGCCGGTAAGGGCGAGAAGGCACGGGCAGAATTTATTCCTGTCACGTTGGATTCTATTGAGAGTATTAGTAGTGTTAGGTTGCGGGTTCCTTCAGAGTTACGGTCCAGTGAGTCCAAGAGAACGTTGGTGAAAACGCTTAAGGATTTGCCTAAACGGTTGCCTGATGGTATTCCGCTTATGGATCCGGTTGAAAGCATGAAAATTGACGACAGCGACTTTAAGACGTTGTTGAGGAAGATTGACGTGTTGGAGGCCAAGCTCGTAAGTAATCCATTACATGGTAGTGTTCGGTTGGATGAGTTGTACCAGAAGTACTCGGAAAAGGTTGGTTTGCAACAAAAAATGAAGGGCTTAAAGGAAAAGATATTAGAAGCTGAGGCGGTGGTGCAGTTGGATGATTTACGACACCGCAAGAGAGTGCTTAGGAGGTTGGGATTCACGACCCAGAGTGATATAATCGAGTTGAAGGGGAGGGTGGCGTGTGAAATCAGCACCGGTGACGAGTTACTACTCACCGAGTTGATTTTCAACGGTACGTTCAACGACTTGTCCAGTGAGCAGTGTGCGGCGTTGTTGTCATGCTTTGTGTTCCAGGAGAGGGCCAAGGAAGTTCCACGGTTGAAACCGGAGTTGGCTGAACCATTGAAGGCGTTGCAGGATATGGCGGGGAAGATCGCCAAGGTAAGCCGGGAGTGTAAGATAGATATGGTGGAGAAGGATTATGTTGACTCGTTTAGACCGGAGTTGATGGAGGTTACGTTTGCGTGGTGTAAGAGTGCCACGTTTACCCAGATCTGTAAGATGACTGATGTGTATGAAGGGTCATTGATTAGGATGTTTAGGAGGTTAGAGGAGTTGATTCGGCAGTTGGTGGTGGCGGCGAAGGCGATTGGGAACACTGAGTTGGAGGAGAAGATGGAGAGGGCGTTGGAGTTGGTGCATAGAGATATCGTTTCTGCTGGGTCGTTGTATTTGTAGGGGGTGGTGATTGAGAGTGTTAAGAGTGTTAAGAGTGTTAAGAGTATAGTTAGTGTAGATTAAGAAAACTAAGAGTGCAGATTAAGAAAACTAAGAGCGCACTTCAACACACCTATAAACAACCCACCACAACCACAAAACAACCCACCACAACCACAAAACAACCCTTCACTAGCTTCTATTTATAGCGCTGAAAAAGAACAACCAAACCTCAACAAACGACCCACAAACAATCAGAGGCAGTGCAAATTATATATATCCATGTGTGTGCGTGTGTTTTAGTCCAAATCAAGGGGCCCACAAAGACATGTGGGGATAAGCATAGACAGAAAAACAATCCACTAAGAACAAAAGGGATCACCAGTTCTTTTATCTACACAAATAGTTAGCAACCACACAGGAGATCAGCACTAGGTGTATATACCATGTCATCTCTGCCCATACTCAAACGAAAGAGAAAGTTACTCTCAGGAGAAGTTGAATTGCTATTTGTAAAGGGGAAATGCTACCTCCACCCTACGCCATCGAAAAGAGATAATGTTTGTGGCTATGTGACTCTATCCCGTCCTGCCAATGCTACCAATTTGGATATTCTTGTTTCGTTCACTCCCGAGAATCAACTATCCACCGAGGATAAGAAGGTGTACGATTGCGCCGAGACCGAAGATATTGACTTGAATTTGGTTTCGCTTCGCACCACTTCGTCCCATAAGCCAACTAGCGCCATCAATCGGGTGGTTGTTAAGCCTCCAGTTTCGATACTAACGGGATATGCGTTTAGTGTTGCTTTGTCGTATATATACTCCATCCAGTTCCGAGTTCCCTCGCACGGCTACTGGTTTGGGTCTATTGTCATCAACACCCAGGATGGGAATAAGCTCCCCATTGTGTTTTTCCACGATGACGAGTCGCCATCAACCATCAAAACCAATAAGCTCCATAACCAGCGGTTCGACCCATTCTGTGGAGACGAGCTCTACTGGGGAGGCGTTGACTTTCGGGAAGCGTTGGGGAAGTTGATCAATATCCAGAAATCCACTATTGAACCGTCGGTGTACTTGATTAACCCCGGTTCGGACGATTTGCGTAATTTCGCGCCATTCAAGACCAAAGACGAGAATGCGGCCCGGCCGGCAGAAGCCCCAATCCAATTGCCGTTCAAGTTGCCCGATGTGAACAAGTTTATCGCCACTGCCAAGTGGAAGGTTCTCGAAACCGTGGCCACCTTCTCGGCGAAAACCAAGAATCAGGTGGTGGACTTGATTGAGGAAAATGTGCCCAAGCCGATTAAACAGGCCCTTCAAACTCCCGAAGTGGTGAAGATTGGCGACGATTTCGACTCCGCGAGGATATACTTGGCCAAATGGGCCCAGCAGGTGAAGGAGGAGGCCGAGAAGAGCCAGAGCAGGTATATGCTTGATTACGATTTGTACCGCAGGATTAACCGGGAGTTGGGCTCGAGCGAGTTGTTGAGCGAGGAGGAAATCAACTCAACCTCCCGGCGTGGCGAGATTACGCTACAAGAGTGGGGGACGTTCTTTGACTATAGCGGAAGGTTATCGATCACGGTGGCCGAAGTCAAGAACCGTATCTTCCACGGTGGGTTGGATCCGGCGGTCAGAAGCGAGGCGTGGCTATTCCTATTGGGGGTGTACCCGTGGGACTCGTCCGAAGAAGAGAGACAAGCGTTGAAGAATTCGTACGAGAGTAGTTATGAAGAACTCAAGCTTAAATGGGTCAATGACGAGGCCAAGAGAAATACCGAGTTTTGGAAGGACCAGAAGTGCCGCATTGAAAAGGATATTAACCGGACTGATCGAAATTTGGCGATATTCAAGAACCCCCGCAAGCTGCCACCGGCCGCCGGGCCCCAAGGGTCTGGCAGAGGAGGAGAGCGCGAGTCGTCTCCGGAAACCCCCGATGAGGATGAGCAGGAGGATGACGAATTTGACATTTCCAATATCCGCAACCCCCATTTGTACATCATGCGGGAAATTCTTCTCACCTATAACGAGCACAATTTGAATTTGGGTTATGTGCAAGGAATGACCGATTTGCTCTCTCCGTTGTATGTCACCTTGCAGGATGAAACCATGGCGTTTTGGGCGTTTGCCAAGTTTATGGACCGCATGGAGCGCAACTTTGTTCGGGACCAGTCGGGCATGAAGAAACAGATGATGACACTTAATAAGCTTTTGCAGTTTATGATGCCCAAGCTTTACAAGCACTTGGAGCAGTGCCAGTCGAACGACTTGTTTTTCTATTTCCGGATGCTCTTGGTGTGGTTCAAGCGCGAGTTGGAGTGGGACCAGGTGTTGCGGTTGTGGGAGATTTTCTGGACCGACGCCTACTCGTCGCAGTTCCATCTCTTCTTTGCCTTGGCTATTTTGAGCGACAATGAACGCATCATCATTGAGAATTTGCGGCAATTCGATGAGGTGTTGAAGTATATGAATGACTTGGCGTTGAGATTGAACGTGGAGACGTTGTTGATTCGGAGTGAGTTGTTATTCCTCAAGTTCAAGCGGATGTTGGATATAATTGACCGCGAGAATAGCCTTAGGAGGTTGCAAGCTGACCCGTACCAGAGCAACGAGGCTGTCGAAGGAACCAGCAGCAGCGGTGCTGATACCAGCAGCCGCGTTGTTGTGGGAGAGGAGTTGCGGGAATTGTTGCGGCACGACTTGATTATCCAGAAGGAGGTTGAAAGACCCGAGGGAGTTGGTGGAGGGTGAGACCAAAGGGTGAAACGACCGAAGGGTTAATTATGTTTAATGAGAATGGGTTTTTGTGATTGTGTATTGGTTTTTTAGTTAATGTTAAGTACCTCTTGTAAGATTGAGTTTAAACTTTATGAACAATACGATAACTTTATCTAAGTTTAACCCGAGAAAGCGGGGGGGTTTCATCGTGGCACCTCACAGGATTACTGATTGCCACATTCGCCTCTGGTGGAGTGCATCTGCTGAAGAAGCATATCACCAATTAACCCCGCCGCCGAGAACAGTATATGTCTAACTTTGGGTTAGTGTAAACGTTTGGTCATGAAAGACGGCCACATTCGTCTCGTCCCAGTACCAAACGTACTTGAGGCGGGGTCTCTCCCTCTACACATTCAAACCTAACCAACCCCTCATCACTCGCATACCCTTTTTCCCACCCATCTTGGCAAGCCTGGGTTTTATTTTTGTTTATATTTTTAAGCGAACAAAGAGGCCCCCGAAAACGTGCAACCTCATCGGGCTATTGCCTCGGCTACACAAAACTAAGACCTCGTATAATAGTGGTTGTATAAATCCTCCCAGTATTAGAAATATCGTCTTCCAGCATCCTCCTAAAAGCACGAACATGAACGAGAGAACGCCGCTAACTCATACACCGAAATACGTAGACGAGGAAGCACGCTATGAGGACGATGAGGACGAATACGAGGTTGGTCAGCTAAGCGTTGCTGCTAAAACCGTGCTTGGTGTTTGTGGGTGTTTGCTCACAGTTGCCACGTTATACCTCTTTATTGTCTTCTTGCCCGGGTACTATGTTCCCGTCGCCAGCAGCTTGAGTGCTATAAATAAGGTATCGGAGATTAACGCCGTGTTGACGCCAGCTGAGCTTATCTCGGCTGAAGGCTTTGGTTCCAATAAACGGAAAGTCAACCGACTTATCTTGATTGGCGATGTTCACGGCCACTACATTGAATTTAGAAAACTATTGTCAAAAGTAAAGTACAACAACAATAAGGACCATCTCGTTGTTCTTGGTGACTTTATCACTAGAGGGCCCGACTCGTTCAAGGTGTTAGACTACTTGATTGATAACAAATGTGACTGTGTCATGGGTAACCATGAGTTTTACGTGCTACAGCACTACGCCAGATTCCATAGACTTGCCCAGCCGTCATTTGAATCGGATGGGCCAGAACTGCCAGTGTTTTCTGCCTCGGGTTTAGGGTCCAGTGTGGATCCTGAATTCACCCTTGCCAGAAAACTCCAGCCTCATCACGTCAACTATATTAACAACTGTACTGTTATTAAGAAACTAGGAACCACGCCGGTGACCAGGACGCGGACTGCTCCTGGAGTAGCGGTGCACGCCGGCCTAAGGTGGGACTTGACGTTGCAGGACCAAATTCCCCTTGAGAACCTAGAAATGAGGTCTCTTTTGGGTCCGGACTATCACGACTCGACTCCTGATCCGTCGGTTCCTGGCGCCGTTAGCTGGTCCAAGATTTACAATGAGAAACAGAAACAGGGAGAGGCCATAGAAGAGTTTACGGTGTATTACGGCCACGATGCTAAAAGAGGGTTAAACTTGAAACGGTACACCAAAGGTCTCGATTCAAGGTGTGACAGAGGGGGCCAGTTGACTGCCATGGTGATAAGAGCCGAATTGGATAAGTCGGGAAACGTGGTGTACGAGGAAGAACCGGTGCAGGTTCGGTGTAGGTAGCCAACCCGAGGGGGTATTTGTTACTTGCTAAAAGGGCGATTGTTTAGCATGTAATTGGGATCTGGACTGTAGTTCTAGACCCACTGTATAGTTATTTAGGTCTCTTGCTAGTAAAGTGCATTCTTTTACCGCTTTTCCGAGCTTCCCGTGCCGCCGGGCCCTCATGTGGGTATTTACCAATTGTAAGCGATATATACCGAGGAAGACGGCCGTGAACCCTATCCACTATTCGATTTCGCCTGCAAGGCAAAGCAATCATCGCCTACGCCTCATGAGGACTACCCTGGGTCCGTAGTGGAAATGTGTCCACATAAGTCTGCTCATCGCCTCATCTGCATGCATATCCGTATGTCAGGGAATGTACTCTCAAGTTTCCTTTCCCAGGGATGACGTAAAGCATCACCAAGCATCTGCCAGCATTCTGCCACATAATGAAGACGGGGTGTAGTGTCAGCTACCGATAGCTGTGGATCCTATTCCTCGGGTCTGAAGACAAAGGAAATGCCATCTGGCGTGTTTGGTGATTTGCAAGGACATCCACGAAGTGGAAATAGCAGGTTACACCGTGGTTCATCGCCATTCCCATAATAACTGACCAGACACACACTCTTTGGTTTTCTTTCCACAAAATAGCAACCAGATATCGGAACCGAGTACACAATACGCTCACCCCCTCCATCTCTTATCCAGTGTGATACCTGGAATTTTCTCCCCATACAGACCACATTGTAAATCCCTTTTCGTTCTCCGAGTCTCTGGTACATTGGTCATTCATAACCGACAACTCCCGTAAGGTAAACCGTAACTATCAGTAACCACAAATAAAAATAGCTATCAGTAACCACTACAATATAACCATCGATAACCACTACAATATAACCATCGATAACCACTACAGAATATAACTATCAGTAACCCCTACAATATAACCATCGATAACCACTACAATATAACCATCGATAACCACTACAAAATATAACTACAAAGTATGTCTACATCCAAAAAGGTCGCGCTCGTGGTTGTTGATCTCCAGCAAGACTTTCTCCCTCCTCTGGGTTCACTTGCCGTGGCCGATGGACAATCAATCATCCCCGGGATTAATTCACTAGTGCAAGATAAAAAGTACAACTGGTCAGCTATTATTGCTACTCAGGATTGGCATCCCCAGGATCACATATCCTTTGCTTCCCAGCATGATGTTGACCCGTATACGGAGTTGGAATTTGCCCATCCCAACCGTGAACTAGATCCGGCTACTAATAAAGTGAGGGTAATGAGACAGTTTGTTTGGCCTGATCACTGTGTACAGGATTCTGTTGGGGCCGCGTTGCCCCCCTTGTTTTCAGACGCGTTTAGCCTGGTTGCAAAAGATGTTCCTACAACTATAGTGAAGAAGGGGTATTTACAAGACCGGGAATACTATTCCTGTTTCCGGGACTGCTGGGGGTTGCACCACACCGAGATGGAAGAGTTTCTTCGCCAGCACCACATTACTGATGTCGTGTTTGTAGGATTGGCGTACGATTTCTGTGTGATGAATTCTGCTGTTGATTGTGCAAAGGCGGGATACAACACCTACGTCGTGAAACAATACACCAAGAGTGTATTTCCCGATAAGGAGGGAGACACTGATCAGGTGTATACCAGTAGTGGGGTGGAAATTATTAGTGGTGATGATCTTGTCGCTCTCTTTGTTGGTTGATCCCCCTAGTTGATACCTAACTTTTCTAGCAATTGGTGCCGCTTTTTATCCACCAACCATTTGTGTACTTGTTCGTTTGTAGGAATAACACTTTCAAAGTCCTGGATAACTTCTTGCTCTGCTTGAACAAACTTGTTCTCCGATGGAAGTTGTGCCCATAGCTCCTGGGATCTCTTGTGTTCAAACTCTAATAATGGATCAGAGATTGGCTGTATACTTTGTGCCTCCAACTGGGAATCTTGGCTATCCCTATCTGTAAAGGTGTTAACCTCATCAAAATACCCATAGTATGAAGCATCCACCCGCATGTACCGTGCTTGCTCTTCCTGCTGGTCCTGCTTGGCTTTCTCGGCCAAACTTCGTCTTTGTGTAGACTGGGCTTTCTGTGCTTGCACCAATTTCTTAACATCCGGCAATTCCTTAGCCCGGCCAAAGTACCTGTACCCTTTAACTTGTAAGTGGTCATTTACTGTGATACCGCTTTTGGTTAAATCCTTCCCGAAGTTTATATAGTCGTTCCCACCAAGGTTCTTGATATGGTACTCCCAGGCTCGTTTTTCTTTGAGGAGTCGGTTTAGGTCGTCGTTTAGGTCACGAACTTGCTGGTCGCTAATTGTGGAGTCCTGGATTCTCGTCAACTTGGCCGAGATCTCGCCCATGACGGTCACTCGCCATTTCTCTGCCTGGGGAAGCGAAGTTACCTTCTGGACGTATTTGGGGCGGAGGGCCGGGTTTGATTCGAGGATTCCCGCTTCCCGGTTTTTGTACTGCTGGAACCGGTTTAACGCTGACTGCGCCTTCTCCTTGTTTCGTGACATCTGTAAGGGTGGGTAGATGTGTATGTATAGCGTTGTTGTTATAGGTTGTCGGTTGGGGGAAGAGTTATATACTGATGCTCATCTTGGATAAATAGGTCATGTGTAAGTCATGTGATTTATTGCACGCGATTATAATCACATGACTGAGATATCCGTATACCGCTGCCGCCACCACCACCACCTCTTACTCCATAACCATAGCATTATCTATCTATTAATCTCACTAATCTACAATTGACTTCTTCCACGTATTCAATCCTCTCACATCCCTCTAAACTTATTCCTCGATGCAATTCTACGTCCCTCAAACCTCTGTTTAGTTCTCCCCTTATTGGCCGCGTGCTCATCGTCTTCTTCTTCTTCCCTCTGGTGTTTAAACTTCGGCTTTTCCTTGCCTTTAGGCACAAATGTCAATTCGGCCTCTCCTCGGGTATGGCGGCGTAGTCTGGAATCGCTATTTCCCGATTTCTTGGTTACTTTATTGATTTTCTCAACTTGCGATCCAAACATCTCGGTCGCCTTCGAGACCTGCTTGGGAGAGTCAGCGGCCATGGCATTCATCTCGTTAAGGAACCGTTTGTTCTCTTCCCTCTTCTTTCTAAGCTTGGCCAACTCCTTCTCCACCTTAGCCCGGTTGGCTTGTTTAACTTCTTCTTCTTCGCTGTCTTCTTCTTCCTCCTCCTCCTCCTCATCCTCGCTGTCACTTTCCTCATCCTCGCTCTCATTGTTTAAATTAAGCTTCTCCTCATCAGACTCCTCGGCAGCAGTTAACCCCCGCGACCGGCCATTGGTATCGGTGGTGGTTATATCCTTGGTGGACTGCACCGGATTCAACTGTTTGTATTCGTGCGACTCTTCATCTACAGCAAAGTCGGGGTTCTCAAACATTTCCTTAAATCTCTCATCGTTGATAACACTCTCAGCCATACCCGTACCAACCTTAGTCTCCAATCTCGATGCCAATTCTTTATTAACCTTGATCTTGGTATTCTTGATGGCACCAGTAGACCTGATCCGCGATTCCCGTTCCTGTTCAATCTTCTTTCTGATCTCACGCTCACGCTGGTCACGCAACGAGTTGGGATTGGCAATAAGATTAACCTTTTCGTACAACTCGGTATCAATAAAGAACCCATGCATATACGACCGTAACACCTTAGAACCAATAAGATGAGACAAGTTCAACTTGGCCACGTCGTCACGAGTGATGAATCTATAGTTGGAGTAGATGGAATCGGATGGCTTCTCTTCCAATTCTTCTGTGAGGTTATCCAAGAATGAACACCACTTGGGCGCAGGACCCAAGTTAGGTATATAGTAAGTGTGCATGGGTATTCCTTCATTGGCCATAAAGAACATCCCTGAGTCCGGCACGTGACATATATCATTTATATCAACTGTGGGCTCCATTGACGCAAATGGTTTCCCTGATTCGTAGTCCCACACCTTGGCAATACGCTTATCACTGGTGAGAATCTTGTTGGTGTTGGGAATCCAAATAAGGTTGGATATGGAGTATCCGTACCCTTGGTCCTTGACTATTGACGGACTGGAAGCACGAAGATCGTAGACCAAGGTCTTTCCTATGGAGGTACCAACGGCAAAGTTTAAACCGTCATTGGCACGAAACGACGTTGCCGTCACCGATAACCCCGACTCGTTCAACTGCTCATCGATAAACAACTTTCCTGCACGTTGTTTGGACCGAGGGTCCCAGAATTCCACGGCTCCATCTTCCAACCCGACACTGACTAAACCATGGACATTATTAATGTCTACCGAGTTGACTCCTTGGTCGGTTTCCAATTGGAATGGGTTGAGGAACCGACCTTGCTCTAAATTGAGCCGGTACAACTCGTTTCCCAGTGCACCAATCATCAAGTCACAGCTTACCGGATTATATACTAAAGACCGTCCAAACTTGGGTATTCTTGAACGGTAATGGATCCCTCCCTTGGTGTGGAACTCTATAGAACGGTCGTTCTGCAAATGGACACTTTTGGTCCAGTCTTGGGATAAAATGATAAAGTCGACATTTTCGCAGTCTGTGTGCCGGTCAAACTTTAATGATAAGTTGGCAAAGTCGTAGACGTGGATTTGTGGTTTGTAGGTCCCTGTGGCCATGGCGTACTGGCCATCTGGGGTTACTTTGATCTTGTTTGAAGCTTCGGAAAACTCGAAATCCTGAATCAATTCAATCCGGTTCTGGTATTCGAGATCCTGCTTAAGTGCCCGTTTCCTCTTTTTGGCGATCCAGTCTGGGAGTGATCGCGACACATTTGTACCTGAGACCTGGTATACTGAGACGTTACCTGCTGCTGTTGATTTCAAAACCATCTTCAGTTAGATAAGTATGAGATGTATATGAAGTGGGTAAACTGAAGTATATAAGTATAGAGAGAATAGTTGGGAATTATTTTCTAAAAAAAAAAAAAAAATCTTAGAGAGATGAGTTCGAATTCCGAGAGTAGTTTCACGTGCAAACTACCCCCCGGAACTCCCCCACTATAACAAAAAAACTGCAATTAAAACGAAGAAACCAACCCCGCTACCCATGGTTATGTTACGGTTTAAACTGGTCAACATGGGTGCTTGGCTGTCTAACAAACTTCATTGGTGTTGGTGTTGGTTCCTGGATATACGAATACTCGTGGACAGACCCGGGGTTGGATACGTACAAATATCGGTAGTCTTCTAGTGCAACCACGCCTTCTTCTGGTGGCCGGGCCTGTCTTGTCTCACCCCAACGGTGGTCTGGCTGGAAAGTATCGATAAAGAATTGTAATCCGCTCTGAATCAACTCGTTGGCCAACACTTTCGAATCTTGTTTGGTTAGGTACTCAAAAAGACTTGTGAATGTAGGAATCCATTGCAAATCCGAATAGCAGATATCGTTAGCCGTATTGATCAAGCTGATCCAGGCGTTGTTTGCGCCAACCAGGTCATATTTCGTCGTGAGAACTTTATATATTAACCGATACACCAACTCAGTATACGCGGTTTTGCCAGCACCGTCATTTATTGCCGCAATAACAAAGAGATTGGACGTCAAGCTGGCGAGGTGGTTCTCGGTAAACTTGTTGACGATTTTTTCAGTAATCTTGGGAAATTGGACTGGGTTGGCCTTTTCTATAGTGTGTGCTACAACGTGTGTATACTTATCGAGTAACTGGACCAACCGGAATTGAGTCATCAAGATGTGGTGTCCGATTTTCGTGTCATCAAGCGTCACTAGCAACTTGTCGATGGGTTCGGCTGGTTCATCTGGGTCAGTTGCTAGCTGCTGCTTGGAAATGGGAGGCAAGTCAAAGTGCCTGAATTGTTCCAGCACCGCACCAGGTAAGATGGATAGGTTGTGGAACGTGAAATTCGAGGAAAGAATATAGTTCAAATAGTTCAATACCGTGCACATGGAAACCTTGCACTTTAGAGTATTGATGGCGGTAAAGACTTCGGCTACGCTGGTTTTGGCAATTCTCTCAATGCATAAATGCAATGTTTCCAATAATGGGCTTGTTAGTCTGAATCCAGGGCCTTGGTCCAATACCGAAAGTATGAACTTTAGTGCTGGTTCAACCTGGCTTTCCGACCCATCCAAATACGGGAATTTGTAACTGGTGATCCATTTCCAGTGGGCTTTACCCGTGGGGATGTGCTTGAGGATCCGGGTTTCGAGCCTATCCCGAATCTCCCTATTGGACCGGACAAACTCCCGCACCCATGCGCGAGCTAAGTCATTATCTGCGAGGTTGATGAGCTCCCCATAAAAACCGGTTTCGGACTCACGAACTCGAAAGTCTCCGTAATTGCCCACACATGCCAGCGCCTTATCCAACTTGTTAACCGAATCCAAATAACCCAGTACGAACCAGCCAAATTGTCCCAAAAACCGCCTATACCAGTTTTTATCGGCCAACATTTCATCACTAGAAAACACCATAAACGACTCGATTTGCCATTCACCCACGCCAATCTCTTCATCTGCTTTGGTGAATGTTTGGTACCAGTCGTTGTAGTTCAATAATACATTTGTATCCAAGTCTGGATGGAAAATGTAGAACCAGGTGAGTTTGGCGATGATTGGAATGAGCGTCTCGTTATCCAATTTGAACAGCAATAAAACCCCCACTAAGTCCACCTTACTAGCAGTGTCAACCCTGTCCAGACCAGATTTGTCTGTCTGGTTATAATTTAAGCTGGTGAGGATTTCATAGTATATTTTCGTCACCACGGCCACGTTTGCAGTTGCCGGGGAGAGTTTCGACAACTGTAATGAAACGCTAGCAAGGATCAGCGATAACGACATATCCACGGGTATCTGTTTTCGTAAATGCAGTTTGTTATAGGGACAGATTTTATGGAAGGCATTAATTATCGCCAACTTGTGTAAATGTGGGAGTTGGCGGGTTTTAGTGAAATTTGCAGCATTTAAGAAAGTGGTTGTGGGTGGGGGGCGTGTGTGCACCAGAAAATCCACCGTATATTAGCCAAGAGAATTTTTGGGGGGAAAGAGAAAAAAAATATCTGTACCATGCGCAGATATTTGCAGTCATTCAAATGAAGTTCCTTCCGACAAGGTGGTTTCCAAACCAGGCTCTAGAAACACATAGTTGTATCCCATCATGCCGGGCGTGAGTGATGATCAGCTTGAAATGACGTAATGGTATTCATTATTGTGTATCCGGGTATGTTCATAGGTATTTGCGGGTATTGTTTGTCGGTGTATGTGCCGGCATTGTTTGGCGGTGATGACATGCACATTTATGTGCGTCGGCGCCGTTCTGGGAATCCCGCTTGATCTGACACAAAGGTACTTTGGCAAGAATTTTTTTTGTTTTGGCAGAGCAGCTATATATCCGAGTCACTATATCCGAGTCTTCGGTTCCTGGCGGGACATGGCGGTGGGTTCCAAAGGACAATTATCCGTGCCGTTGTTGGTGCTGCCGCTTGAGGTACCTTCACGCCGTGCCTCTTGGGCTGCCTCAGGAATGCCTTGGAGATGATTTGCCGGGTTGTGCAAGAAGTTGCATGGTGGAAGTTCCATGGTGCAAGATTGCGTTTGGGAAGAGCACTGCCTGGAGGAACCACCCTATTGGAAACAGTCAAGGGCCTATCGTAACAGAAAGAACAAGAAGAGATAAGGGGGTCGAACCTGCCATTGGCAAAGTCGTCCATTTACGTTGGTCCATTTACTGTTATCAATGGCCTATCTTCACTATCGCTATACCGAAGATAACTTCTCCCAATGCCGTGAGGGGATCCCATAATAAGGTTGGAAAGTGGCCCAAAAATAAAAAAATATGGAGAGTTTGCAATGGTTTCCTTCCAATACCGAACATATATCGGCACGAGCTCCCTACACAGAGTTTATGTATCGGGATACCTGAATGGGAACGTCCGTTGGAAAATACCCACGCATACACTCCGGATATGATGAAGGATTGGTCCCAAAAAAAAAGAAAGAAAAAAAGAAAAAAAGAAAACATCGCATATACCCAAGCTAGGATAATGCCGAAAATAATATTGACTATCCTGTTCAAGCCATATTTCCGAAGTGATGAACCATCTCAAGAGGAAGACTCATCTCAGGATCAGTTAAAGTTCCACTTTTTATGGGCCATTGTCGGCTTTTCATTTATGATTATGTGTTTTTTGTTTTCTTTCTTTTTGTGGTCTTCGGTTGGCATTTGATTGGTCTTTTAGGGTTTCCGTTTTCTATTTTCGGTGGTGGTGTTCGTTATATTTGGTGAATGTTCTTTTGTTTGGACGAGGAATTTTGTTTTATGATACAATTTACCAGTACACGTTGCTGGCGGGGGGAGGGAGGAAGAGCTAGAGCTGTGTGCTGGGTCCTGGCACTGGTTTAAATAAAAGAAAATAATACGCAACCTCTTCGTCACCAGGCACGATTAGGAGGATAAAACTGGCGACAACAATGGGTTTTAGGTCTGGACTAGAACAAACTGGAGTGTCGGGTTAGTACACTTGCCTAAAAAGCAATTGTATATTACCTAATTGTTCCTCTTCCCCATTGTTGCATACAAACACCCAATTGCTTTAGGTTGTTTCTTTTAGTGGTTTTCTTTTGGACATTTTCTTTTTTTTCCTTTTTTTCTTGTTTTTTGGGTTTTATTTTTTAGCTATTTATTTTTTTTGTTGCTCATTTTTGTATCAGCAATATTTTGCAAAAACCTGGCCATTTGACGCAAGTGATGCGTCCAAGAGCCTAGTTTCCGTAGCACTGGTGAAAAAAATAGAACACTATACTCTCCCAATTGAGTATGATGGTTTACCAACAAAGAGAATTATTTTTTTCTTTTCCAGATTATTAATTAGATTGTTGCGACACACCACAAGAAAAAAAAAATACACATTTACTACGAGTTGGGAAATCACATATATCCATATATATATGGAGGGTTTGCGGCCCCCCCCCAGTCGGAAAATAGTCTTGTTTGTTCAACTTGTCGCTACATTATTCTATTATTTCGTTGCTCCACCAACTAGCACACATAAACGCAACACAATGTTGAACTACAATTACTCGTTATCTACAGCCCAGCTGAGGTCGTCTACTACTATAGCAAGCACCGCCGCCAGGTCGGACAGTATGAGCTTTAGGAGTAGTAGTCTACCAACCACCCCACCCACTGCATTCAGCCCCAAGCAACACAGGAGGACGGGGTCTATTGACTACACCAATGCATCTCCCCCATCTCCAGAATACAAGCGCAACACCCGCGCCAACTCACACACCCCAGTATCCACCACCACCAGCCAAGCACTGCCCAAGCTGGGGAAAGCCAAACTCATTTCCAGCGCGGAATTTCCGGTTATTGATTTGGATAAAATCACCGAGGAGTTCCGCAACTGCGAAAGACGGCTAAGTGCTGCCAGTATAACTCTCACCCCAGGTATGGGCGACTCCAGAAAGCGGCCGGCCAACTTTCCTCCATTAATGGATGAGTATGGCATTCCGTTGCGCACTCTGGACTTGTACACGACCCATTCTGCCGAGTGTAAGTTACCGTTGACGTCGGAGTTACTTTTGGAGAGTTATTGTCGCGAATACCTGTGTGACGAAGACAGCGACCACGACACCTCGGCAGAATATATGGGTGAGAGGGAAAGCGACGGTCGCGTAGAGGATCACAAGCGGTTGCTCTCAAGGACATGGAACAAGTTGAAGAGGAGTGCATCGATTCGTTCCTAGGCATATTATTTTTTCTTGTTTTCAAGGAAAATCGTACACTGTAATTAGTAGATTTGGTTACCCACTATTTGGGTATACAAAAGAGCACATTCAGACTGGTTTCATGGGAGAGAGAGCGTGTTAATGATAGACGATATGGTTTTTCTTTTTCTTGGGTTTCCCTCCCCCCTCCCTCAAAAGAGATAAGAAAGGATTGCACTATGCATAAGTAGACTATACCCTTTTTCTAATATGGACATTAGTTTAATATTTATTTGGTTATTATTATTGTAACTCGTTCTGTAGACCTGGTTTATGAGTGGCGTGAAAGATGAGCATGCATTCCTGGACTTGACGTCTGATGGAGGAATTTCTATAAGATGGACAAGCACAATGCTTGAGTTATAGGGGAGTTCCGTATGTGAGAAAATGTGGTGAAATCTTCTTTTTTATTCGACTTTATTTTCTACGGCGTTGTTTGCATGGGAAAAAATATACCTGTGGGGATCCAAGGTACACAAAAACGAGAAGACAATAGATTATATTTTTTTCTGGGTTGTGTAAGTTTTTTTTCTTTGGTGGGGTTTTTTTTTCTGGCGTCTCGTAAAATCGTGCTATAATATATGAAGCGTAATTGCTTAATTACTATGTGGCTATTGAACTGGGGTGGTTTTGCCCCTCATGATTATAGTTTTGCTCTTTAGAGCCAAAAGTGTTCGTTTTCTTGAGTAGCCACAGCAGGCTCATTGCCGTTCTCGGTTCAGATGTTTCAGGTATTTCTGTTGGCGTGCTCCAGCTTGGCGGTAGAAACAACCAGCCCAATTAACTTGCCTTGCATTAAGGCAGGGTCGGAAAAAAGGGAAACCTGAGACGATAATATCGGTCGACAAGTTTCTGGGTGTGACCAATTAAGAAGTCGTGTCTCGTATATTTAGTCTTGATGTGTGAGTACATGAGATGTCAACGATGGCAGTTACGACCTGTGCTGATGGATCCACTTTCCATGCTTGTACTCGTTTCAGAAGACCAGTTCGTCCCGTTTATGAGGGCCCATGCATCCTTTCTGAGAAACTCGTATTTCGGTCTCTGCTAATACGAATAAACTCCTCTTGGTAGGTTATTACCTGTGGGGTAGTAGGAGTCATTCCGTTTTTTTGTTTTCTTTTCTTTTTTTTTTTTTTTTTTTTTTTTTTTTTTTTTTTTTTTTTTTTTTTTTTTTTTTTTTTTTTTTTTTTTTTTTTTTTTTTTTTTTCTTTTCTTTTCTTTTCTTTTCCTAATCTTATTGTTTTGGGGGTTGTGGTATTTTATATTGATTTGGCTTGGTTTGGTTTGATTTGCTCCTAGTGGGCGTGGTTTTTGGCTCGCCATAAAGTGTGATGAGGGTCTAGAGGTGGGGGAGTTTACTCCACCCGATATTATTTTATTTGTAACACTCCAGTATGGCCATTCCCCCTCCCTCCCCTCTCTCCCCCATTTTTATCCCAAGCCACCCAATTAACTTAAGCTATATAGACGGATATGGGCCAACATACAGTGGGTCCACTATAAGCGGTATCTAAGGTGTTAGCAAACATGAGTATGAGCTGATCTTCAGTATCGGTAATAAATACCTCCGTGATACAAACAATATCAAAAAAAAAATAAAACCCTGGTGATGATATACCCCAGCCATCCATGCACCACAGCCAAAGGCCAGGCTATCTCTGACCACAAGAATATTCCCCCCTCTCTCAAAAATTAGCTTTCTGCCCCTCTACACGAAAACAATGCGGTAGAAATGATATAAGCCTAGATGAATTACACTTCTTGACAATGACATTGTTGTCAGTATACATTCAAGTGCTGATGTGAAACAAATGTTGTCAATAAACCAGAAAATAAATATTGGTGGACAAAGGAAAAAGAATCTAGACAACGATAAGCTTCACCTGTGTACTCCAACGTGCTATTGGATTGCTGGGCCGGGAAAGCTGGTGTTGCTGGGCTGGGGGGAAGTTGGTATTACCCCGATCACTTTGTTGTGGTGAGAAATGCCTCAAACGTTTCTTTTCTTTGACAACCACATTTGGTTGTAAAAAAATCAATTGATGAATTACAAGTCTATACGAATAATGAAAACACAACATGTAACTAATGTAAGATCTTCTTCAACTGCTCTAACTGCTGCATAACGGCAACTCTGGCAGTCCCACCAATAGCGTCTCTTCTCTCAACACTAACTTCAAAATCAAACACATCCACCACGTCTTCGGCAAAGCGGTTGTCGATGGTTTGGAATTGTTGCAAAGAAAGCTGGTCAATTCCAGACAATCCCTCTTCTTCAGCTACACGAACGCACTCACCAGATATGTGGTGGGTCTCTCTAAATGGTACTCCCTTTCTAACTAAGTAATCAGCCAAATCGGTAGCCAACATATCCATAGTTAACGCCCCCTGCATCTTTTCCTTATTAATGGATAACGTGGAAATGACACCGGTGGCAATAAGAATAGAGTGCTCGGCTGTAGTTAACGCATCAAACAATGGTTCCTTGTCTTCCTGCATATCCTTGTTGTATGTCGACGGAATGGACTTAATCGACATCATAAACCCGGCAAGCGACCCAAACACACGACCACTCTTACCCCGCAACAACTCAAGCGAGTCGGGGTTTTTCTTTTGTGGCATGAGCGAGCTCCCGGTGGAGTAGGCATCGGCCAACTTGATAAAGCCAAACTCGGCACTGGAGTATATAATCAAGTCCTCCGAGAACCGCGAGATGTGGTTCATAAATAACGACGTCCAAAATAACGTCTCCACCACGAAATCACGGTCACTGACGGCAGTAAGTGAGTTCCCAATGACTCCTTGGAATCCCAATCCCTGGGCAAGGAATTCACGATCAATTCCATACGGATGGCCAGCCAAGGCTCCGGCACCCAATGGAGACTGGTTAACTCGAACAATGATCTCTTGTAAACGCTTATAGTCCTCGGTAAAGTACGTGGCATACGAGCTCAACCAATGCGACCATCTAATAGGCTGCGCCCGTTGCAAGTGCGTGTATCCGGGCATAAGAACATCAATCTCGGTAGTGGCCCGGTTGACAATGCTCAAAATGAAATCACGCAACTTGGCCGACAAGTCAATGAGGGACTCTCTAACGAAAATCCTCATATCGGTGGCCACTTGGTCGTTTCTAGACCGACCGGTGTGTACTTTCCCAGCAATGTTTTTCCCAATGATCTCTCCTAGTCTACGCTCATTAGCAGTGTGAATGTCTTCATCGCCAGGCTTCTCAACAAACTTGCCCGACGCCCATTCTTCCCTGATCACCTCAAGACCCTGGTGGATGGCATCACGCTCTTCAACACTAAGAAGTCCGAGCTTGGTTAACCCGGCCGTGTATACTTTTGTCCCGGTCAAGTCAGCATCGTACATTATTTTATCGTATGGAAGCGAGGCATTGTAGAGATCCATCAATGGGTCTGTGGCTCCAGTGAATCTACCACCCCATAATTTGTTTTCGCTTGGTGCTGCACTCATAGTTTATATACTTGCTAGTATCTTCTCTATAGAATAGTTTTGAGAAACGGGGGGATATGAAAAAGGTATATAACCAGTCGAAGATGTTGGGGGCGGGGGGGAGATGTGACATATTTATACAGATTTTGAACCGCGCTTAATTTGAAAAAGAAAAATTTTCATTACCCAATTAGGATAGTTGGTGAGTGCACGACTGGAACCCAGTGACTCATTGTTGGTTGGTGGCGGAAGCTGCTCGCTATTGGCTGCAAAAGAATGAATAAAAGGGGATGGGATATACTTTTTAATGGAAACCAAGTATCATACAAGGGAGGTCTTCCTGGATATGGTGAATATGGAGAGGGTTGACATTATCAAAAAAAAAGACTTTTGTGCAGTATACCGGTTTGTCCGTACCCTTGCTCAGTTGGAAATGCCTGGGATACAAGAATTTAAGCAATAGCAGCACACTGGCGAGAGAAAACAACACGGACACTACAGTGCTTCATTAAAGCTTAACCTGGAATTACGTTTTGGAAACTATTATTGTAATCACTCTAATATAAAAACAGATATAATAGAGGGTAACCCCTATCCGAGCCACAAACATAGAATGGAAGAAGTTTAAAATATCATAGCAGCAATCAAGGCTGGAACCACAATCAAGTTGGCTTTGGCGGCAATGCCCTCTTGTGAGGATGTGCCGGTAGACGTTTCTTGTGAACTTGAGTCTGAACTAGAAGATATCGTCGAGGTGGTCAGGGTTTCTAGGGTTGGCGGTGAAGAAGACTGTTTAGGTTTTTCGGATGTATCAGGTTGCTCAGTCTCTTTAGGCTTGGCAGACTCGTTGGTGGTGGTGGTGGTGGCTTGCGTAGTCTTATCTGGTGTGGAAACCTCGGGCACGTTTCCCAGCTGAGTGGCATCCATATCGGGCAGGTTCACTTCAGAGCCTGCATCCGTGATTTCCACGCCGTTGTCGCCAGTCCCGTATCTGCTCTCAAGGTCGGCGCAGAATCGGAAGCTGGCTTCTTGAATGTTTGAAAGATCAATCATGGTGTTGTCGTTGCCCAAACACGTCGAACAGGAGAAATACATCCTAAAGAAATCCATGTCCTGTTCACAGAAGCACTTGTAATTCTGTTGAAACAGTTCGATATCGTCCTTACGGATACCGCAGGAGGCCTCCATGATCTCGTTAACGGGATCACACAACCTCCCACAGTCCACTCCGGCTCTCTTTTGAAGTGATTGCACGGCAACAACAACTGGGAGAATGGGTATAATAAATGGAACAAACCTCATTGTTTAGCGAATGTTTTCTGTAGTGAGTTACCAAGGGCGAGTTACCGGGGTGGGGGAGGGAGGAATCTCCTATTTAAACCACATATTGCCATGCCAAGTCCGAGGCGGTACTATTTATAACCGATCTTGGCGAGTTTAACCTTCGGCACAGATGGCAAAGTTCATTTCTAAAAAAAGCGTCACCCTCGCAATAAATGGTTATGAGAGTAAAACCCACCTAATTGGTGACCGTGGCGGGCATCTAGTATGTCGGTGCCGCTGGTGGTTGGCTGTTTTTGCCGTGCAGTGTACCACACACACACTGACATGGCCATAATAGTGTGATCGTCGCCAACGGTAACCCGGCATAGCATTAACCCAGCTTAACGCCAGCCTTTTCATCACCAGCATTTTTGCAATTCCCTATATGAACTTCCCGAGTTTAAAGTGCCCCGCGCATATACTTGATTGGGAATAAACCACACCGATATTGCCCAAATATGGCCATTCGCAACTGTCGCCCGTTTGTTAATCCCACCTGCATTAACAACCAAGATGCACAACTAGAGCATGGTTATCAAAATGGCAATCGCCGAGTTTCCCGCGTGCATCGAGTGTAAGTTAGACGAAGGAAACTCAAAACCATGGCGAAACCGGGTGTTATGGGCTTAGAGATCTCTAGAAGCAGAGAGCAAGCCTGGTTTGCCCATTACTCCGAAACCCAAACTTAAGAGCCAGGGTATCGAAACGCAAACTTGTTGCTTGCCGATGTATTTATTGTCGCTAAGAAACTAGGTTTCCTCTTGATTTTCCTTCCTCGTGTAGCCCATCTTCAATTGGAAGATCTGGTGCTGTTACACGGTATAGCCCATCACTTTTGGGTATATGGCCCACTTTTCTTGGAATGCCACAACAGTAAATCCATATATTTATTGATATAAGCTAATCTTTTTAAAAAGGTATACTTGTAGATGTAACATCTACAATAGAGATCTAATGGTCTTCTCCACTCTCAATCCTGGAAATGGACCCCAAACAAAGTTTCACGTCTGTACAGTAATCCTTCCGGCTAGACCTTGGTGTTACCTCGGGCAAACTCAGATCTACCCGAGTATTCTCTATGGGTCAATCACCCCACTCAATCCTAATACTCCCACTTCATCTACGTTTCCTGTTCTCGTCCAGCTTTTCCCGCTGATTCACATTCTCCAGATTGTAAGCTGGCTTGGTTGTGGCATTGCATAGATAATGGTGAAAGTCCTCCACCAACTGCACCATCCGCGAATCCAGCGGGTTAAAGAACCCTCCAGAGTCTATATCGCTGGTGGCAATGGGCTCGGATTCGTGAAACCCCACATCCACCAACGGCACTCCGTCAAAGTTGTCTGGTTTGTGGACATAAAACCGAACCTTAAGAGAAGTCTTTTTAACCCAATTTTGGGTGTCTTCAAAGTAGTATTCCAACGGCTCGCTAATGAGGTACCGATTCGACTCCGGCTCAATGGTGGTGACAAAGTACTGCTCATACTCCTTCAACTTTAGGCTTGCTCCCACCTCCAGCGGTCGGGCGTAGTTTATAGTTTCATAGGCAAACGATGCACTGCCAATCAGGTCAAACTCAACGAGTACGGTTTTCTTACGTGGGTTGATCTGCGCCAGGATGATTTTCCCAAACTTCAGACACACGCCATCCACCATCTCCTTGGTTACGTAAATGGAACGGTGGAACTTGAACAACAAGAGGTTGGATTTCTTCGAGGACGGATCCACCAATACCGGCGGTTTGGGTCGTCTACGAGCTCTATCCGGTACAGGTTCATAATATCTTCTCAACCGCAACGGCACGCCATTGTCCTGGACATATTCACACTCCATTAAAGCGTGAGTGGCATCCCAGTGATTGCTGAACCGGACCCGCGCCCACAGTCCACTGCCTGAGAGTTCAACCAGAGTTATTTGGCCGTACTGGCTGAATACGTCTCGTAGAGTCTTCTCAGATGCCGAACTACTGAGATCCTCAACGATTATTATTGGAGAATATAGCGACCAATGCCGTCTTATATTGGCAACTTCTTTGACATTGTATCCCGACCCTTGAAGTATACTCATGGCATCTATTAGATCCATATTGTCGCGGAAGTAGAGATAGAAATTGGCACTTGAACCAGAGACTATCTTTTCGCAGAACTGGAACTTGGGCAACGTTGGGTACCGTGCTTTTAGATTCATGGGATTGAACAGGGAATGTCTATGCGTGAGTAGTAGTGCTGGGCCCAGTAATGCTCGGGGGTTTGTCTCTACTCGGGCACCGGACTCCTCGGCTATGGTGGAGAGACTACTTTTGGTTATAATGTTCAACCAGGATGCAGGTCTCCGTGTGAAATTTACCATTCGCGAAGATAGTATTATTGGTCGGGAATAGCCATGGAATTGGCATGCTAGCGACATCTTGTTTATATAAATAAAAAGAAAAACCGGCTTTTCAAGTACTAAAACGATTACCCTATTCACTCACACAATAAGCTACTATATCAGAACTTGCCATCCATATATATAGTGATGTATCTTGGCTATGTGATCACTCGTTAAAGACAGCTCCAGTAAAGGTGGGGGGGGCACTGCTAGTGGAGGGGGGGAAAAAACTGCGACACCATCGAATCAGGTGAAGAGAAATGTCGCGCGACATATTTGCATCCATTGTGAACATAGAAGGACTATTGGTATAACCTCTGCTGTTGTGTGTGTGTCTGCTGTTTTCTGTCTGTGTGTCTGCTGCTGCTGCCTTGTTGGTTGCAAGCTTTCTTCTTTATTATCTAATTAACTCTATATCCATCTACCCTCCAGACTAATCATTCTCCTCCTCGGAACTGGTATCCTCGTCTGATTCCTCGTCTTGCGACAGCTCTTCCTCACCGGCATCCTCCTCATCCCCCTCCTCATCACCCTCATTAGATATCTCCTCGACGTGGATATCAAACCCCTGGTCCTGGAAGAACTGGCCCAACTCATCTGCCTTGTCAGGAGGCAAGCTTGTAAAAATCACCGAGCTCTCGCTATCAAAGAGCTTAACGAAATACCTGTTCAACACATCAACCATATCGTCAGCACTCAACAGGTTTAACTTCTGCATAAATAACTCATCGTAGTTAGGACCCCTCCTCTTGAACACATTGTCGCACACCTTACAATTGGCAGCATCATAGCTGTTGTCTTGTGAGTTCGCAAACTCGTTAACAATAGCAGCAATGGCTCCATCCATGGTTACCCGGTCTATAGACAACTCGCCTGTGGCATACTGGTCAATGATACTCTTGGCAGTGACCCATGCCTGCTTGGCATCGGCACCACGGTACACACTAAAACTCAAGTATCCCGTCTCGATATTCCGTCTAATGCTGGCTCCGTACGCCAATCCAGTACCCCGAATCCCTCGCCAAAACGGACCCTCGACAGCAGTGAGAATTTCACTGGCTAGAGCTATTTTGAACACATCGTCATCGAGGTAGTTGGTGGGGATAGGCGTGACTGTCACCAAGTGTGTCGATTCAGCAGCAGGGATGTTTACAAGGTACGCCGCCTTGCTGCACTGGGCACCCAAATGAGATTTGAACTGGTGCGAACGCGGTAACTGGTCAAAGGGTTCAGGGGAAAACTCACGTGAGTCGGAAGATGCCACCTCCTGGGCTCTGCAGGCGCTGATAAAGTCGCACCAGCTGCTAACCGGGCTCTTTAACTGGCCCACATTACCCAAAACAAACACCTTGATATTGTCCAAGCTGAACAACTGGCTCTTGATGGTATTCAAGTCGTCCTGGATCTGGGAATAGTGGCCGTCATTGATCTGATGCAACAAGTCTTCATAGAAATGTTCGGTATATATGGAATCCTGGGCTTTCCTAAGCGACGTCTTGTCAAACATATGCCGGTACTGACTGGAATACATCATGAGTTCTCCGTTCCGTTTCTTGTCGGGTAGCGAATTGATAATCTTCTCAATAATCACCTTGACCCGTGACTCTTCAAACACCACGTGCTGGGTCACTTTCATGAGCCATTCAATCGCCTGGCGGTATTTCTTGGTTTCAAACTTGACGTTGAGGCTCACCAACTCCAAGAACTGGCTCTCATAGCCATTATCCAAGTGAAACTCTACTAGATCATTGTTTATTTCGGAAATCACCTTCTCATATGGAATGTACTCTCCTGAAGGCAACTGGATAGGTAACGAGAACACCTCTTCAATAATGGACATGTAACTCAATAAGTGAGAGTCTATTCTTGTCGATGACATCACCAACTTAATGGTAGTGAACTGGGACTTGAATTCTTCAAGGTGTACAAACAACGGGAACTCTTCCAGTGGCGTATCCTTCCTAACAAGGTCACTAAACCCATCGTCATCAATGTACTGATTAGTGGCTGGATCAACCATGAGCTCGGTGTACCCCGCTTTATACGATTTGGTCTTGATAAACTCGATTTTGGCTGGGTCAGGTTTGTCAAACTGGGTCAACAACTCCTCGGGAATCGGAGTATCGTTCTTGTCCTGGGCTGCTTCCAATTGTCGCTGCAATTCACGTAACCCGTCTTTCCCGTACTTCTCCTTGATCTGCTTATTCAACTGCTTATTTCTCTGTTTGATTTCTTCGTTCAATGCCGAAGATGGCTTCCCAAGAATCGTGGCGGACTTGTTATCGACAAAGTACTTCTTCACAACCAGACTCCATTGTTCAGCACTCCAGCCAAGAAGAGTATCGTACTCCACCAAATCCTGGGCCCACCGGGTCAAATCGGAACCATCTCGGTTCCCATAGATAAACTCAAGCGTAGCTATATTGGCAAACATCGACGCAGATTTCTCGGTGCCAGATACAAACTTAAGCCGCTGCTGTCTGATCACTTGTCTAAGATACTCCAAGTCGATATTCTCGGAAACCGACTGCGAGAGAATCAACTCCTTGATTCGGACATCAACCTCGTGTAGTTTGACAGTGGGTACACCATTAACAGTCAAGTTTAGAGCCGTATAGTAGTAATCATCGGTGGTGTAATCGATATCAGTGGCCACGGGGTTTTCCACTTCTACCAAGTGCTTATTCAAGAGAGATATAGGAGAATCGGTGAAATAAGCACCAATCATATCTACAGCAAGGTTATCCAAGATATTGTCACCACGAGGACCGATCCAGGAGATCAACACTTCTCCCATAGACTCGTCCTTTTCGGGAAACTCAACTTCCCGGATTATAACCTCTGATAACTGCTGGTCATGCCGAGAATCTACAAATGGTCTCTTTGGCGGTACTGGAGGCGCTGCTGGTAACTCATTATCGAGTTCGGTCATTATATCAAGTAATTCCTGTTCATTAACTGAACCCGTGACTATTACACACAAATTATCCGGTCTGTACATGGCCTGGTGGAACTGCCTGATTTGGCTATTGGTCAAATGCCGCAACTCACTCATTAACCCACCCGTCTCAGAACTGTATCCAGAAGAAGGAGCGTATAATGTCTCCTGCATCTTCTGGAACGATACAAACCACGACTGCAGCTCAATACCTTGCATCTCACTAAACACCACCCCTTTCTCCTTCCCCTTGCCATCTATATGGTACACCTCGGTTAGACAGGCTTCATCGGTTAGCGTGGGATTTAATACATGGTCCAAGTATATTGGCAAAAGGGTTCTGAAGCCTTCCCAACCAGCCGTGGTTAAAGTGTACACTGTTTGGTCTACCGAAGTCCAGGCGTTGGTGGAAGAATAGAGACGGTTTCCTAAGCTATCAAGCAATCCTTTATATGGGTATTTCTTAGAACCCATAAATACCAAGTGTTCTAGCGTATGAGGACATCCAGAATTGTTATCAATCTCAGTAGCTACAGCAAAGTACCCGTTAACTATGGGCGATGGCTGGTTGATATAAGTTAGTTGGAGCCCAGTTCTAGCCGATTTCCATTTGGATATGTGTGCTGGTGCATACTCCACGTCAAAAGACGTCTGCTTGATAAACAGAGAGGTCGGCTTAGTCATGGCAAACAGTTTCAAATATGGTACGAATTTCCTTATTTTCAACACTGGGTTTATTATAATATGTTTACCTATCGTATTACAAGCAACCAGCCAACACCAAACAAGACTCGTTTATCAGGTCTGAATGCTTCTTTCCTTGCTAGTGTATACTGTAACAGTATAGAAAACTATAGTGAAAAATGTTTTGGCGATGGATTTTTTTTTTTCTTCTCGTTATAGCCGATCACAAGAGCCCCGGGTACTCAGGATAGATGAGCCAGTTACTATTCAATAGAGCTGTATGTATAGGCTCCTTATCATTAGAGAAAGAGTGGTTTAAGGATATGTTTGGATAATGGGATCTCGACAGATGTTTCTAGTTGAATAGTTTATGGTTATGAGCATCATCTAGGGAAATAATGTACTAGCATTGAACTATGTGGTTTTATTGTAGTTACACTTCTCTAATCTTATCCCTCCAATCTTATCTCTCTAATCTTACATTATACCCCTTATAATACACAGATAAAACGGTTCCCTTGTCCTACTCCTTCATCTCCAGCTCCGCCTCCTCAAAGATCTTGAACGTCTTATTCACCTCATCTTTCATGCTTTTTGTAAGCTTGACAAGATCATCGTCTGCCCGGTTGTACATCACACAATTGGCAAACATAAGCATAATGTCCCGCTCAAGCTCTTTGATCAGGCTATAAGGGGCCGGCTCTTGTTTCAGTTTGACCAGCCTAAGTAGTGATCTCAAGTCTTTGGGGTCGTATATGATGTCATAGTAATCCGGAGCGTCTTTCTTACTAACTGCTTGTAGAAATGGCGACGAGAACCGGTGTTCTTGTATGGTGGTGAGGAGGTTGACTGCAATGTGTTGGAATCGTTTGTGTTGGTTTAGCAGAGGTGCTGGTGACCTTGACCGTTTACGTGGGTTGGGTCTGGTGGCTTCAATGGTGGAGTCTTCAGGAATTGAGTCTTCATGGACGTCTTCGTTGACTTGTTGTTCTTGTTGTTCTTGTTCTTCTTCCTCCTCTTCTTCCTTGTCCTCCTCATTAGAGATTACTCCTGCTTCCGATTCTTCAGCGTTAACTTCTTCTCCATCATTAACTTCTCCCTTCTCAGACTCGGCCAGCTTCTCTTTCAGTGTAGTAACATTAGAAATATGTTCTCCTTCTTCTACCAGATCTTCTTTCTCGTCTGCTTGGTCTACTTGTTCTTGGTCCTGGTCCTCCTGCTCCTGATCTTCTTCATTTTCTTCCGCTTCAGATTTCACCGTTTCTTCATTTTCATCTTCCTTTCTAGTTCTATCTTCCACCTCGGCCATCTCCTGGTCCTGTTCTTCCTGTTCTCCCTGTTCTTCCTCTTCCTTCTCGGTAACACTATCCACACCCATACTCTCAGAATCATCTGCCTCGCTCGCCTCCTTTGTTTCGGCATCTTCATTTGCACTGCCTCTCACATCCACCTCCTTCTCTGTTGAAACATCCTTTTCTTCGCTGGTGGTTTCTTTTCCAGCCGTAGTCTCCACCAGACCTGCCTCTTGACCCTCCTCCTTGTTAACATCTTCCTCCTCTGCTTCTTCCTTGGCCACTTCCGCCTCCACTGCCTCTTCCTCCTCGGTCTTCTCCTTCAAATCTCCACTAACGCTAGATTTGTCCGCGCTACCAGTTGCCTCTCTTATATCTTGTTCAATCACTCCTTTACTTTCAACGCCAAAGTCAGTCTTACTTTCAACACCAGAGTCAGACTCACTCGCATGCATCTCTCTCGCTACCCGTAGCAAGTACTTGGAGTACCGTAGCGTGGACGTGGCAACAATATTCTTCAACATACTCTCGTAAACATTAGGTAACACCTCAATCACCACCTCCTTGGAATTCACCTGGACAAACCGATGAAACAACGTCTTGCTAATAATAAACAAGAGCAACTTGATATCTATAGTTGGAAAACGTATATCATTGTTATTGAATCGAGTTTTGTACTGTGTAGTTAGAGCATTTAGGTCGTGTAGAAATTCAGTCACAGGAATAATGGCTTTACAGTCTTTGAAATCTCCCTGGTATTTCCTGATACTGGAGTTGATTGTTGATCCTATTAGGATAATCAGGAGATCGGGGTTTATTTTTACGGGTTGTTCTGACATGGAAACCTCTAGCTATGGATACGTGTTCTAATAGAAGAGAAACCACCTTATTGGTGTGATTTAGTTTTTGCTTGTTTGGATAATTTGTTAAGGGAAAAAAAAAATTTATTGGTTGGATTTCACCAGCCAAGGGTACCACCCAGCACAAGTTCTACAAGGAGTAGATGGATAAGGATTGATGGATAAGGATTGATGATGATGGTGATGGTCTACAATGGGGATTAATAATGATAATAGCAATAACATTATATACATATATACAAAGGTAGTGTATCTCTGGTTGTATCTTTCCATATTGTCTTTTTCGCACCCATAACCTTGTGTCTTTCTTCCCATCTATATGTATATACACTGTACTGACACAAGGGGACAAGTAACCAAAAGTAACCAGAACTAGAATAACCCAGAAGAAACTACAGAACCCCACAACCAGAACTAACTACAAATCACATCCTTATTCTATTGGACCTTGTGGTTCCTACTCTTTTTGTTTTCCCCACTCAAACAAATGACCACTACGTTCCATCACCACGAATTTACTTTTGATTCTGCATCAATAAAGCACTAAATACTCAGTTAGTAACATTCTCCCTCATCACTACAAATACACTACTATCTTGATACATACTTTTGTTCCTGGAATCTTTGGCCCACACGTTCACTGTGTTTCAAGAACTTTTCCGAGCACTTGGCTATACAGCTGGTTTCCTTGGTGGTCAAGTTGGCAGAGGTGAAATCGTTAACACAGTCATCGAAACATCTTTGCACTAAGTTGGAGTACAAGTTCATGAAATCTTTCATTTGTTTTTGTTCAACGATTTGTTGAAACTCTTGTTGCTCCTTAACGTTTAACTGGTCCATGGTGATGTCTTTATGGGGGGAGGGGGGAAATACTACTGTTAACTTGTGTTGCTAGTGGGTGCTATTGGTGGGCTCTAGTTGGTTTTCATTGAGAGTTAAGGAAGAAGAAAAAAAAAATTTTTTTTCCGTTAACCTGCGACATTCTCCTCGGTGGCGACGACATGGAATGTCGCTCATATTACGAGGGAATATCCGAACGGTTTACCTACTAAAGGGATATGCTATTAAAGGGATGTCCTATTAAAGGAATGTCCTACTAAGAGGAAGTTGTACTGTATGGCCCTATTATAGGGATAGTCCCTCTGGTAATATATAATCACGTGATATCTTCTCCATCTCTTCATCTTTCTATACTGTGCTATATACAAGTCATGCAATCTTTCCTCAGGCATAACTGGCCGTGGGAAACTCTCTCTATATATATATCCACCCTTCTACCTCTAACTCATCCCTCCACTAACAGGAACACATCCGCGGCGCCCGGGGAAATGCCACTGTATCCTTCAAACTCTGCTGTCCCGTCAAATACGTAAGCAACCTCTCAAAACCAAGACCAAACCCACCATGTGGAACAGTGCCTTCACGCCGCAACGTCAAATACCACTCCATATCCTCCAAGTTCATGCCTCGGCGTGTCATTCCATCAACCAACACATCGTAGTTATGTTCTCTCAACGATCCACCAGCAAGTTCACCAAAATCCGGAATTAGCAAGTCGTAGCATGCAACCGTGGGTCTGGTTGGGTCGTAGTTCTTCGACCGGAGCATATAGAATGGCTTGAGTTGTTCCGGGTAATCGGTAACAAATACCGGTCCGTGTTGAGCCAATAATTTCTCGTGTTTCAACTCCAAGGAATCTCCCCAGATGATCCTTTCCTCGGCCGGGAGAGTCTTATTAAGTTTGTCTACTGCCTGGGTATACGTCATTGATGGCCATTTGTCCTTGGTGAGCAAGCTCAGCCATCTGGCCGTGATAATGTCCCTGGTTTCGCCATAACTGGCCCCAACCAAGTCACGCCCGCCTCCGGACTCGACCTCGCGATCTCCGGAACCAAACCCGTCGATTTCCCGCGCACCTGCAGCCAACTCGCCCGCCACAAACCGCACCATCTCCTCGGTAAAGTCGGTCAACTGGGCTAGTTCTCCGACGTACGACATTTCCGCCTCAAGCATCCAGAACTCGTTCAAATGTCGCGTGGTTTTCGAGTTCTCGGCCCGGAAGCACGGCATCAACGTCCATGCCCGGTTTAATGCCTGTGAGAGCGCTTCCAAGTGTAACTGCGTCGATACAGTGAGGTAGGACTCCTTGCCAAAGAAGGGTTCATTTCCGTCATCCGGAACCACTGGCTGTACTTGGAACACCTCACCCGCACCTTCACAGTCTGACGAGGTTATGATTGGAGGTGTCACCTTAGTGAAGCCGTGCGAGTTAAAGAACTCCATAAACTTGGTTTCAAGGAAGGACCGGGTCCGAAGTACCGAGGATAATGTCGCGGTTCGGTGTCGCAAGCTGGGGAATTGTCGCAAGGTTGTCATGCTGGTTTCCTTTTTCTGTAATGGGTATTCTGTTGATACATCTCCAACCACAGTTAACGTGTGGCGCTGGTTATTCTGGTCATATACCAACTCATATGGCTGTTTACCGCGGCTCTTGATCCAGTCTCCTTTAACGGCGATGCTTTGGCCCACACGAAGTCCGGCTAACTGGCTGGGGTCCTTGACCGTTATGTTGATGCCTTTATATATGGATCCGTCGTTAATGTCGAGGAATGCGACTTTTTTGAACTGGCGAATACTTCGGAGGAACCCTTGGAGCTCAACAACGGTGTCGGGAGGAGGCGGATGTATATGGATTTCCTTTATTGTCGGTTTGAGAGCTGCTGCGACATTGCCAAGGAGTCTTGTGGGTACAAGTGGTTTTCTGAATACGGCTGGGTTGGGTGGTGTAACGCGATGGTTACTGCGTGTAAGCCTGAGCATATTGAGTATTGTGGAGAGTTGAACGTGGAGTTTTTCAGGGTATTTTTTTGTTTCAGGGTATTTTTTTCCCATGCATCTTTGGTGCGTCAAGACGATGCACAGTTATTTTTTTTTTTCTGCACTTTTGTGGTGATGACTCTACAAACCTTGCATGTTATTTTCTCTTCATGTAGACATCGGACAAAACACCAAATGTAACCACATTCTCCCCCCCCCCCCCC
>JAJLZI010000046.1:0-48256 GCA_030572135.1 Intestinozyma alai | reverse complement strand
ACACCGTGCACGACCTCAATTCCGACTTTGCCAACTACATCACCCACGCCCAGCAGTTGCAGCAGAAATACGCCGGGACCGGCATGAAAATCATGGTCGGATTTGAGGTCGAGGGCATCGACGACCCCCACATCGAGCACTGCCAAACCCTCCTCGCACAAAACCCGGGCATCCAGATGATGGTCGGGTCGGTGCACTTTGTCCATAAAATCCCCATCGACTTTACCCCGGATCTCTGGCTCCAGGCACGTGATGCCACCGCCGAAAAAACCACCCGGGCATTATTCCGGGACTATTTTGAGTTGCAGTACCGGGTGGTGTCGTCGCTAAATCCGGTGGTGGTGGGCCATTTCGACTTGATCCGGTTGTTGCAGCCCCACAACGACCGTGACCCCACCACGGGAATGTTCTCGCACGAGGTGAACCTCGAAGAGCACTGGCCGGAAGTGTGGGCCTGCATCATCCGCACCATCAAGTACGTACACGACTACGGCGGGGTATTTGAGTTGAACTCTTCGGCTTTACGCAAGGGCTGGTCCACCGCTTATCCGTCACGTGATATCGCTAATGCCATAGCTAAGTATGGTGGTGGTCGGTTTTGTATCTCCGACGATGCCCACTCGCTCATGCAGATTGGCCTTAACTACGACAAGACGTGGGAATATTTAAAGTCGTTGAATGTAGACAAGGTGTATAGTTTGGACGTGGAGGATGGCAAGGTGGTGGTTGTTGCAAATGATATTGGTGAGTTGGATAAGTCTCCCTTTTGGAGGAGACAGTAAATGGTGGGGTAATTGTATATAAGTTTAGTGTGGTGTGTTCTGTGGTACAAGTGGGTTCATTATTCTATGACTATCCACATTTGGAATTGTTTTCTTTGTCATGTTTGGTTACATTGTATCTTTACTGTAATTCGAATGGTTATAATAAACTGTGTATAGTGCACACTTGTTGTATATATCGTAATCGTATTGTATTAGTATTCTACTCATAGTTACTTACCATTCTACTCGTAGTTACTCAGCACTCCCAAATTCCATCACACTAAAAACATCATCCCTCACGTCTCCCATCATCCCTCGTGTCTCCCATCATCCCTCACGCCTAATCCAGCCACCAGCCACCCGCCCACATATGCGTGTATCTACATATTTATTACTATACTCCTAAACTTAACCTCCTTCTCCATCGTCTAATATGATCTGCCAAACATACAGTACGCTACAGCTGGTCTATCACACTTAATACACCCTTGGTTGGGCTTCAACTCGGGCTGCTCAAATGGAATACACAACGACTTGGCCCCCATGGAAGGCGCCTTTTCGTCAACTTCGGCATCTTCCCCATTGTCCTTCTTGGCCGAGGAATCCTTGATATCCTCTTCACATTCGGTGATACCACACCAGGGGGACAATATCACGTTCTTGCCGTTCAACGTAGGCACAAAGTCGGCCCAGTCGTCGACAATGATCCGGTGGGAGTCAAACTCGCCGCGGGCCTTGGCCAACATCGCCGCGTGCATCTCGTCCAAGATCTCGGGGATCCGCGCCTCCAATTCCGACAACTTCACCCCATACTTGGACCCGTCGTCTCTTCTCACCACAGTCACCTGCTGTTGGGCCAAGTCCTTAGGACCAAACTCCAACCTTAAGGGTACCCCCTTCAATTCCCAGTCGGCAAACTTCCACCCGGGGTTGTAAATCTCCCGGTCGTCGCCAATGGTGCGGATATCGGCATCCTGCAACCGCTTGACGATATCCTTGGCCCCGGCGTTGATTTGCACCCGCTGCTCCTCGGTGGTCTTGGCGGTAATACCCACCGGGATAACCACCGCCTGGTGCTGCGCTACCCGTGGTGGAATAACCAACCCCTTGTTATCCGAGTGCGTCATCACCATAACCCCAATCACTCGCGTGGACAACCCCCACGAGTTCTGGAACGCATAAACCCGGGGCTTATCGGCGCCGTCCGGGTTCTCCACAGATATATTAAACATCTTGGAGAAATTCGTCCCCAAATGGTGCGAGGTACCACCCTGGATTCCTCTACCTGTGGCAGCAATAAACCCTTCCACTGTAGTGGTGTAGTCCCCACCGGCAAACTTCTCCTTGTCGGTCTTCTTCCCCTTAACCACCGGCACCGCCAACAACTCTTCGTAAACCCCGGCGTAGTAGTCCAAGATCTGCAACACTTCCTCCTCAGCCGCCGCCTTGGTCAAGTGCGCCGTGTGGCCTTCCTGCCAGAGGAACTCTCTCGTTCTCAAAAATGGCTGGGGGTGCTTGAACTCCCAACGCACAACCGAGTTCCACTGGTTTAATCTGAGCGGCAAGTCACGGTGCGACCTGATCCACTTGGCATAGTATGGATACATCACCGTTTCCGAAGTGGGTCTGATGGCAATGTGTTCCTCCAAGTCGGAGTTACCCGCCTTGGTCACCCAAGCGACTTCAGGAGCAAACCCTTCGATGTGGTCCTTTTCCTTTTCCAACACTCTTTGCGAAACAAACATGGGGAAGTAGGTGTTTTGCACCCCCAATCTCTTGATACGCACGTTGAACCAGTCCTGGATGGACTCCCAGATCGAGTATGAGTTGGGTCTGAGGATGTAGCACCCGGAGACGTCGTAGTAATCCAACAATTCCCCTTTGGTGACAACTTGGGTGTACCACGAGGAAAAGTCTTTTTCCTTGTCGGCGGTGATTCCAATCATCTTGGCTTCTGATGTGGCGGCTGGCGCTTTGGCCGCGGAGGGTTTAGCAGCCGCGGTCTTAGCAGCTGGAGCTGGCGCTGGTGCAGGCTCAGCACTGAAATCAACCGTAGTCAACTCAATTCCCATGGACGTCAAGTATTCAACCACGGTTTTAGCAGCAACAGCAGCAGCAGACGTCTCGGTGGATAACTTCAACACCGCGCCCTTCTCAGCAGCAGCAATAACCCCGGCGTCAACCACAAGCTTAATCTTGCCCTGCAAACCAGCATGCAAATTTGCAACAGAAACCTCCTTGGCCGAACAGCCAAAGAACTCCTGCACCAAATCCTCCTTAGCCAACCGGGGCTCCTTCACACCCACCGACTTGGCAACAACAGAAGTGGCGGTTTGTGTGTCTTGTAATGCAAATAAAAATACTGGTACCGGGACAGCAGTTTTGGCGGTCTTTGGCTTGAAAACCAATGTTTTGGTGGCAAGCGCACTGTCGTCGGCAGCAACGGTGGCCAACGATAACGCAGCCAATGATTGTTCTAAAGCCATCACTTGTTTGTCTGGTATTTGTTTACCTTTGGTATTTCCCTTACTAGGTGATGTTTAGTGCTGCCAATGAAAATTTTTACCTCCATTTGGACCATTTTTTTTTACCACCATCTAACCTGTAAATTGTTTGTGGTTGTCTCAAACTGCACACATTTGTATTTTTTGCAGGTTACGATATAATTTTTTTTTTCCCATGACTAAACGAAAAACTCCTCAGGAAAATTTTCACCAGCCAAAAAAAAAAAAACCACCACCAAAAACGCTTGAAACTTCTTATAAGGGGGCAGGCAGACATATACAAACCTATTCTCTTCAGTGTAGTGATTTTGTTGTAGATACATATATATAGAAGAGGGTTTGTTTTTTTAAAAAATAAAAAATATATATATCAACGCCATGTCTCAAGTTTATGTTAACGAAAAGTCTGGTGCAGACGGCGCAGATGTGGCTGGTACTGACCAGCAGCCATTTGCTACTCCAGCATATGCGTTGTTTGTCCAGCCAGAAGCCAAGGTTTTGGTGTACAAGCAATTGGATGAAGAGAATGCGACTTTTGGGTATGTGGAAATTTCTGCGTCGGCGTTGAAAAAAGCGAAAAAGGGGGCCGATGGGTTAAAGAAAAAGGCAGAGAAGCAGGCCAAGTTGGAGGAGCAAAAGAAGGCCCAGGAGCTGGAGGCTAGTAAGAAGCTCGCCGAGTTGGAGTTGATTAAGATTGTCGAGGATGAAAGCTTGCCCGGTGCCAAAAAGATCAAGTTGAGGTCGATTCAGGACAACTTGGAAACCAGGGTTGCTGTGCAAGGGTGGGTCCATCGTTTGAGAGTTCAGAAGGGGTTGGCATTTGTTACGTTGAGGGACGGTACTGGGTTTGTGCAGGCCGTATTCACGGGTGACTTGGCCAAGGCCAAGCAGACCCAGGAATTGACGTTGGAATCCACCGTGGTGGTTAAGGGTGTCATTTCCAAGTTGCCTGAGGGGAAGACGGCTCCTGGTGGGGTTGAGTTAAAGGCCGACTACTATGAAATTGTCGGGTTGGCTCCTGGCGGTGAGGATGCCTTCACCAACAAGATTCAGGAAGGGGCTGATCCTTCTTTGTTGTTGGACCAGCGCCACTTAGCGTTGAGAGGCGAAACCTTATCGGCAGTTATGAAGGTTAGAGCCAGCTTGCTCACTGCCATCAGAAGGTTCTTTGCCGAGGAAGGGTTGTTGGAGGTGACGCCCCCATGCATGGTTCAGACCCAGGTGGAGGGTGGGTCTACGTTGTTCAAGATGAACTACTACGGTGAGGAGGCCTACTTGACCCAGTCGTCGCAGTTGTACCTTGAAACGTGTTTGCCGGCCTTGGGAGACGTTTACTGTGTGCAAGAGTCGTTCAGAGCCGAAAAGTCCCACACGAGAAGACACTTGAGTGAATACACCCATATTGAAAGTGAATTGGCGTTTATAGAGTTTGACGACTTGTTATCCCACTTGGAGCGGTTGATAACCAAAACCATCCAGTACGTGTTGGAGGACCCGGTGTCCGGTCCATTGATCAAGCAATTGAACCCTGATTTCACGCCCCCACAGATGCCTTTCAAGAGAATGGAGTATATCGACGCCTTGGAGTGGTTGAACGAACATGGCATTCCTAACGAAGACGGCGAGAAGTTCAAGTTTGGTGACGATATTGCCGAGGCTGCTGAGCGGAAGATGACCGACACCATCAACCAGCCAATTTTGTTGATTCGTTTCCCAGTAGAAATCAAGTCCTTCTATATGCAGAGGTGTCAGGACGACCCACGCGTCACCGAATCGGTTGATGTTTTAATGCCCAACGTTGGTGAGATCACGGGGGGGTCGATGAGAACGTATAACTATGACGAGTTGATTGCTGCCATCAAGCGGGAAAAGTTGGACTTGGACAGCTACTACTGGTTCACCGACCAAAGAAAGTATGGTACTTGTCCTCACGGTGGCTATGGATTGGGGACGGAAAGAATCTTGGCGTGGTTGTGTGACAGATTCACGGTGAGAGACTGTTCGTTGTATCCTAGATTTACCGGCAGATGCACCCCATAGATGGAAGTGGTTTATATATTGATATATACTTTTTTGAATAATGTTGATGAGTATAAGAAAGAGCATTTGCATATATCACAGTTCATATATCACAGTTGTCGCCATTCCTGTCACTTCCATGTTGATCACGTGGAGAATGAGCAGGACATTCTCTGTATGGGGCTTCCAGTCCCTCTTACTTGGCAAGCCCATTCGCCAAGAGACCATCACAAGAAGTTTCCTAAATAGGCATGTTGCAGCATTCAATGAGTGCAAAGCCAGGCTGCAAAAAAAAAAAAAAGTTTAATAAATTTCCTAAATTGGCAATGTCTGTTCTTGCCATTCCTCGTAACTTCAGTGCAATGGACTCGACGGTGTAATTGTCTTAAAAGAAATCAGTTCATTACACCAGGTAGTGGAACTGTTGATGGGGAGGGGCATCGTTTAAATCGGGTATTTAAATATGCACGAAACCCTGGTTTTCTTTTTGCCAGTTTTCTCTTCCCAGTTTTCTCTTCCCAGTTTTCTCTTCCCAGTTTTCTCTTCCCAGTTTTCTAACTGAACATCGTGTTCAATCATGAAATATCACTATCTTTCGCTTGCTCTACTTGGATTAGCTCTGGCTTCCAGAGATGCAAAGCACTCGTTCCAGGATACGCTAGTAAAGCGGGACAAATGTGAAGACGCGTGTGCCGATGTGATAGCTACTGAATTAAACGAGTGTAAGGACAGTATCAACACACAAGACTCGAGCGAGTTTTTCAACTGTATTTGCAATCTTGACGAGGATTTCTACAAGGCCGTTAGTGATTGTTCCGAGTGCAACCCCGATATCTTGCTTATTAAGCTCGGAAAGGATAGGTCTCCCAAGGCTATAAAGCTGTTGGCGTGCGCCAATATTGGTTCGACTCCAGCCTCAAGTGGATCCTCAACCCGGACCGTTTCCTCGAAAGACCAGTCGACTGAGTCGGACGATGCCGAGACAACGTCCAGTTCCGAAGATGAAGAGTCCAGCAGTGGCATCACAGAAGTCGAGGCTGACGAAACGACTGAGGCTGGTTTGAAGGCAGAATCGACTGAGACTAGTCTGAAGTCCGAAAGCTCAACCACCGGTTCCACCACTACATCAGAACAATCCAATGCTGGTTCTACGGTTGCGTTTGGCTCCTTTGCTTATTTATTGGTGGCTGCGTTGCTCTAGGTGACTGAAATTACAGTGTGGCTCCCCTGTCTCTGTTTATCCTATCTATAATACATTAATGTCGTATATACACCATCAAAAGAGTCGTACTTTTAGGGTAGTTTACCTAATGGGTCTGCCATGTGCAGTACACAACAGACTGAAGCGTTTTCTGTAGGACAGGCGGCTGCCTTGGGTATTCACCCAGCATATACGGACACGCAGGTCCTCCTGGGTGCAGTATCCCTTTTGTTAGGTATATATATTCTATTATTTCCGTACATATCACCAATCTCATCACCCTCCCAATAAAAAGCGTCTTCTGCACCTACAAACGTCCTAGTTGGCTTATATAGGGATTTCCATCTCCTTCTTCTTCTTTGTAAACAGTAATTCAGAGGCGCTGACATCCAATGAATCCTTCTTCAAAAACTCAACAAACTTGCCAACCGTCTCACACACAGTGTCCTTGTCGGCGTCGACGAATTTCTCCCAGTAAACAGAACTGGTAATCCCTTTGCAGACTACCCACTGGGAAATGGCATGGAGCTTCAACTCCCAGTCCTTCGACCCAACAATCTGGACCAAGTCTTTGGGAAACCCAAAGTTTCTCTGCGTGAAAACCTCGCTGTTCTGTGAGTTTTCAATTGGATCAATCTTGGGACTGTGGCAGTGGAGAAACTGGACTGTGGGTAATCTATACTCAACCAATCTGTGCACGGAGTTCTCGTTGTCAACTTGCAAGTCTTTAAGGATCCTTGTCTTTGATTGGATGAAATCTAGAACCAAGTGGTCCGTGTATTCCCCCGACTGGAATGGGTTCAACCGGGTATCTAAACCTTTATCGGCCAAATACTCTCGCCAGTCCTTGTAGAAGGTGTACACCTGGCGAGGGTCGGCCTGAGCCAAGGTGGTTTCCTTGCCGGAGTATCCCAAACGGTGGATTTTCTGGTTTTCCAAAAAGTACCGTTCATTCATAACGTGCAAGGCAGGAACGATGCATTCCCGGTCACCGCTTCCAGGTGCGCCTTGGTATAATAATGGGCCATAAAATTCCTTCTGATACAAGGTGTAGTAAATCGCCAATAGCAAACTCCGAAAGTGTTCCCGTTTGGATAATACAACCTGGCCGGTTTCCACGCTAATGGATTTCGGTATGCCCTGGAGATCGTGGTAGTGGATATCCTTGTCCTTCTTTTTGGTGACGTATTTGCTCCACGACTCCTCGTTGCTGAGCCCGTCACGACGTACAGGTTCGCCCTTTTCGAAGCGGGCAATTTCGTAGTACGCTGGACTGGTGGTTTTGTGCCAAATATCGGGCCAAAGAACCATCTTGTGCGACAAGAAGGGTTCGGTGACGAGCATGGAGTCGACGCTCTTTACGGCATAGTTATCGGCATCCAATGCAATCACATTATCAAAGGAACTGACCAAAATTCCAATCAACTTGAGAGAAAACGAGCCCGACACTTCCTTGAACGTGTTGTGGCCAATCTGGTTTTCTATAATGACACACTTGGCATTGAAGGTTTTCGGCAATAGCTCCTCGCAGATTTGCTTATCGTAATCTTCGCGGGTGTCTAGCATCAACTCGATGGGCAACTCCGAGCCCACTTCGCGCAAATTGGCAATGCCGATTATGGCTGTGGCCAACATTTTCCGGCTGGCATTAATCACAATACCGGCGCCGTTCATAATCCCCAATGGTGGTGCCGGGAGCTCCTTTAAAGCGGCAACCAATTTGTCATGCGACTGACGCAATTCAGTGAACTTTTCTCCTGGGATTTTCATATTGGAAGCAAGGAGATCCGACTCCGATAAAAGTCGGTTGTCCCACTGGAACGTTGGGTTGATGGACAGGCCACGCTCTTCATTGGTGAACGCTTCACACTTGGGCTTATTGGCCATTACTATATCTTTAAGCATATGGGAGAAGTACTTTTCGTGGCTGACATACTTGGCCATGCGCTTGGCAAGTTTGTCTTCAAACTCCTTGGGCAACTCGAGTTCAGGCAACCCCTCCTGTTTGAACACCTCCAAGAAGGCGTAGTTCTGGAACTCGTTTATGTGCTCCTTGAGGTAGTCTGTTTTCAAGTCGTCGAATAATTTATAAGCAAGCTTGTGCTGCAAGAAAAGCTCCTTGGTGTATTCCTCAGATATTTCCTTCTTTAGCACGTTCTGGATATCCGCCATGTGTTTGGTACGGATGTCGCTCTTCAACTCCTGGATGATCTTGGGTTTCTCGGACTTTTCGAGGTTTTTTCGCAACTTGACCATCACCTCCTCGGTCTTGACCTTCTCGAGGTCGTGGTACAATGCCTCGGCGTAATCCTCGGTGTCGAGTTTGCTAAGCTGGGAATGGAACGCCTTTTGCTTATCGATGAAACTTCGTGGTTCCGACTCTGGTAATCGAGTAGACATGGTGATAATATTGAAGATTACAATCACGCTTAGTAGAGCACACACGAGGAGGAGCAGGAAGGACCGCGGCTGGCCCCTGGTAAGCATTTTGTCTGGTTGGTTTCGATTATCAGCACAGTTATCAATACAACAATCAGCACAGTTATCAGCACAGCTATCAATACAACAATCAGCAAAAAAAAAACTCTCTCTTCAACTAAAGCGAGTACAGCAATCGGACAAGCACAAACCCCACTGGTTAATCTATACGCACTGGAGAAAAAGCAGAAGTAGAAGCAGAAAGAATTCCAGCACCAACAAAACCAGAATAAATAAAATAACCAACTTCAACACCAGAAAGCGTATAAAAACACACGAGCCACCGCCTTCCCCCCCCTCCCAAAAAAAAAATTTGAATTAACGTAAAATAATAAAAAAGGGAAACCCATTCACGTTCACCATCGGTTACTCGTATTGTTCTGGGTATTCCTAGTTACTGGGCGTTTTCATTAATTGGTGGATGTTTTGTTATCGGTTTAGTAGTGGTTCCAAAAACGTGGGACTTTAAAATTAGACTTTACATATTGATTTTGTGTGTTGCGGATGTGTGTGTGTTTATGTGAAATGGGTTATCTGTAGGTTGTTTATTGCTATATGGAATTTCTGGAAGACGCCTTATAGATAGTTCTGGAATGGTTCTTCATATACGCGTATATTTTTTGACGGTTTTCAGTTGTAGTGGATGATATTTCGTAAACGCTCAAGAGGAAGTGTGAGTGTTTATTACATAGTTTGTATTTGTGGGCTTTCTTGGTACTTCACTGAGTTGTTTCGTATTGTTGTATTGTTCTTATTCTCTTTGTTCTATTATTGTGTCTCTTTTTTTTGTCCAGTGGGGGAGGCGTTTTTGGGAGGCGTGATTTTCCAGTCAAGTCTAGCCACTCATCTTCAAAGTATTTACCGTTGAGGACTGGATGGAGAACCTTTCCAACTGGATCCTCTTCTCATAAGTAGTACCATATTGTAACTGTGACTTGGGCAATATGTGAACACCCCCACACACCAAACTTTGAAAAATAATCGACACGTGGACTACATCTGTGTGGGTGGGATATCTGACTCGCGGCCCTCGATGCCAGTGTCTGGAGAACAGGTCGTTGGTCATTCCAATACCTGCTGGGTCCATATAGCATGCTCCACCAGTCCCATTTGGCTCTTCAGCACTGAAAACGACACTGCTGGATACTCTCATTTCTCAGAAGGAAATAGCTACCTGGAAAACATTTTCAACGAAATCGGGCGTGTGGTCTAGTGGTATGATTCTCGCTTTGGGCGACAACCTGGAAACAGGTTGGTTTACTACAAGTATGCGAGAGGCCCTGGGTTCAATTCCCAGCTCGCCCCTTTTTTTTCCATTGCATGATGTATTTTTTTTTGTTTGGTTGCAAGTCCCTTTGTATCAGGCGAATGGTATGGGCTCTAATTCACAAGGTGTTGTACAAGACCTGGCGTTCCCATAAAGCGCATTCCCTTTTATGTACGCGGCAATCACAAAAATACTACTCTCTCTTTCTCTCTGATAGATTTGTGCACATTTGTGTCTACCGGTAGTAGTGGCCAAGAGACCTGGCAATTCATCAACAAAGTCATTTTTTGTAACAAACCCTAAGGCATCCGCGTCCAGTTCCAAAGCAAACCTCCAGGACCTGGTTACTCAAAACAACCAAAACAATCGCCAAGATATACATACCCCCCCCCTTCTACCAACTCTACCCTTGGTCTACCCTCCCACGCGCTGCCTGGAAACCATCAACACGAAAATGCCCTTGTTATTGTTTGCCAAAAAGTTTACACTAAAAAAAAAAAATTTTATAAACAATAACCAAGCCGCAGTCCATACAAATTTTTTTTTGGGAGGGGAAGGAGGAAAGAAAAAAAAAGGCTGTCTCGAAAAGACTCCCTTTCCTCCTAGTTTATTACGAAGCAGAAGCAGCCATTAAACATATACACAGCACATTGTTCTTGTCGTCATCTGTTTACCATTGGTTAATCCGTTAAACTGCAGCAATCCAAAAAAAACGGCTAAAACTAGATAATTCCCAAATAAAACCTCCCTGCTACTGTCCAACCAAAGAGGAAGACTGTTTTATTATCTTGTCCTCCCATCAACACAACAGTAGTCAGAATAATAGTATCGATTCATAGTCTGATTATTATTACCTGGTTGATATTTGCTGCTTTACCCGCCAATACCACTTTCCTATCTCGCCAGCCACCACAATGGAACCGGATCCCGTCAGTATCTTGCTCTTGTTGGTGTTCCTCTCAGTAGTTGCATTTCTCTTGCTTGTCTTCTGTGCCTATAAACTATTCTTTGCCACCTCGGACCGTAATGAATACTCCTTGATTGGCTCTGATTTCATGGGTTCCCACTCGAACGACGTTCCGCGCGAGTTTCTTAATGACGAAGAATCATTGACCCACTTGGCCGACACGTACGACTTCACCCATTTGTCCCCAGAGGAGCAGGCGGCATATTTAAGAGGAGAGGAATTCGCCAAAACTAACCCCCCTGACTTTCAAAAAGTTAGAGGGAAAACCTTCACTAGCGAAGACGAAAAGTTGATTAAAAACTGCGGCATTATGGCGTTCCAGTTTGAAATGGAGGAGGATTTGTTGAATCCGCACTATATTGTTGCCGACAAGACGGGGTTGAATTTCTATAATAACGATACCCCATATGCTACCACCACGGCAACTTTGAATTACCCGTTGCCGGTGAAAAATCGGCTTTATTCGGATACGATTTACTTTGAAACCAAGATTTTTGAGTTCAATGCTACGGAAAACGCCAACGCGCACTTTTCCATCGGTTTGGTGACCAAACCGTACCCCACATCATTCCGGTTACCGGGCTATAACAAGTTCTCGATTGGATACGAAAGTACGGGGAACTTAAAGATTAATAAGCCGTTTCCAACGCCGTTGCAACAGCACCAGGGAGAGCAAAGCGAGTATAATGCCCTTGTTCTTCCTCCGTTGCAGCAGGCAGATATTGTTGGGTTTGGGTACGTTATAACCACGGGGACGATTTTCATCACCAGAAACGGGAAGAAGATCTTGGATGTGATGAAGGGCTGCTTTGTCGACCTTTATCCTGCAGTGGGGTGCTTCCTGACCAATGCCAAGTTCGAAGTGAACTTGGGCCAGTCGGGGTTTGTGTGGATTGAAGCTAATGTGCGGAAATACGGGTTTGTGTCCACTAGCGACTACAAGAGAATAGGCGGCGAGCGTGGCTTGGCGGCTTTGCCCCAGTATGACCGTGTTGTAGAGGAGGGTGACAAGGTGTTGGACAAAGGAGAAGAGTTACCGCCACGGTACCCGGAAGAGGAGTTGGATTTCTTTGGCAGAACCTCCAATGATATTCTTAGAGTGGGGACCTCAGCCCAGCATAGGAAACTAGACGAGAAAGCAGAGGATGAGGTGGAAGATGAAGTGAAGGATAGTGCGGGACAAGAAGGCGGGGCCACAGTAGTGACCGACGAGCCAGAAGAAATTATGGATTTGCGAGAGAGGTTATATGAACGCGATACCCAGAATGAAGGTTCGGTATCTGAGAGAACTCCATTGATCCCGGTGGAGTCGGAGGTGTTGGTTCCTACGTATGCCAGTGCCGATCATTCCCGGCAAAAGGCTAAACTAGTTGGAAATGATGGGGATGGTTTCAACCAACAGGCAGCTTTAGAGAGACAGGTCGGTACTGTTGATGGAACGAGTCCTCAGGCTGTGATTATTCCGCCGCAAGAGGAGACTGTGGCTTCAAGCAGTCAACAGGAGCCGGAGACGACTGCCCAGCCGGAAGCATCGAACGAGGTTTTGCCGCTAGTCCAATCCCACGAAATAGACAACACTAGAGCTTCAACCCCATCTGCAGCAGCCCAGCCCGAGGCTATAGTTGATTTTCCCAAAAAAACACCTTCAGACGTACCTTCCAGCAGCACCGACGACCAAGCATTTGACAGCGTACAAGAAGACACGCCAAGTCCAGAGGAAGCAGTGAACGAGAACCCATCAAGCGATGTCAAAAAAGTGAAGAAGAAGAAGAAGAAGTCCAAGAGTAAGAAAAAGGGAAAGAAGAAGTAAGCGCATAGGGAGACGAAGGACATGATTGTAAACTCACCCGGATTTAGCTGGGTTGTACCAAGAACCATTTGTCATTTATGTATTGTGGTTTATTTTTGCAGTCTTTTTATTTATAGTAAAAGTACTCTTTAGAACTTCTCATGCTGAGTTGATTGTATGAGGGGATAGGAAAATACCAAGAAAAAACGAGGGGAGGATATAGTCTTTGCTGTTCTATATAAGTGTCTACACGTTGTGGTTTGAATACCCATAACCTGGTCCAAGCTTTAGTTGGCTCTAAAAAAAAAGAAAAGAATGTCCAAAAAAAACAGAGCTAGCGCCGCCAGGTTTCGATCCTGGGACATCAGGGTTATGAGCCCTGCGCGCTTCCACTGCGCCACGGCGCTCTATTTGTTGTCATTGGAATTTGGCTGCTATAAGCGATTATGTAGATATGTCTATTTCTCATCATTGAAATGGAAGTGTTTTCTGGTTTATTCCCGGATAAAAACACTTCTATAACCATGTGGTGTGTTTGGCGACCCATTTTGTTGAAAAAGAATGCACATTTATGCATGTACTGGTGTTTTTTCGTTGAGATAATATGTTGCTGTTTTCATGCACAAAGCATCTCAAATATTTACAGAGATTGGTATGAAATTGGCTGTACACCATACAATACACCAAGGGTTCTATCAACAAACTCTTAAACTCTTATATCGGAGTATCTACGTGAATTTAACGGGGCTGGTCGTTGAAGCACTCAGCTCCAGAGGAATGGCTGCAAAAACAAAACAAAACAAAAAGTCCATTGCCGCAACTCCTCCTTTCTGTATGCGACGCTACTTAGTGTCATCTATGGTAACACAGAATACCCTGCAGTTTATACAAAAACCCGATCAGCACGGAACATAGGTCCATTCATCCGGCTTTTTTTGCCGTTATAGATACACAGGCCGCCAGCAATGGGATTAACCAGAGATTTCCACATCCCAAACACACAATCACGTGATACATGCTTTTTTTTTATTTTTTTATTTTTTTATTTTATTTTTTTTTTCACTCACATTTTTCAAATCCTCTAGTAGGATATTTACAAGATGGCCCTTATAGGGTAAGACCAGCTTGTACCTCCACCGAGAATGTCGTTAATCAGGGTTCTTTCCAAACTCCCTCGCAATAATGGGATCATTTCTCCAATAGTCTTACCCAGAAACTACTCCCAGACAACTCCCACACCCAAGGATGAGGAAATAACCCCCGAGGAAGCCAGAAGGCAGGCCACAGCTATAGTGGTAAAGTCGTTCAAAGACTTTGGCAGTATCTTTTCCTCGTCATCCTCCGATAAGGAGGAGGAGCCAGTTAACCCGGGTCCTATATACGATAACCCGGAACTATTCACCACGCTAAATGTGGTTCACCAAAGTCAAATCTTGCAAGGTTTACAGGAAAAGTACGATAAGAGCTGGAAGAAGTTGACGTTAAAAGACAAGCAGCTTGGGTACTATATTAGTTATGGGAACTGGGGGGTACGGGAGAAGTTTGACAACTGGCAGGCATTAACGGCACCATATGATTTGCCGTTCACTATCCCATCCCAAGTGAAATCTGATGCTCCTGATAAATACACCTATATTAAGAAGTTGGCCCCGGTGATATTGTCGGAGACCGAGGTTAGAAAGGAACAGTTTAATATGAAGCGGATCGATGGTGCCACCAAGTTTTTCATTTATATGACTATTTTTGTCGCCATGCTAGCACTTTACAGAGACAAGGCTATTGGAGAAGAGGGCAAACCACAGGAACTTGTTATCGAGGATCGGCACGAGTTGGAGAGACAAGCAAGAATAGCCAGAGAGGAGGAGGAGAAGCAGCAGCAGGAGATGAAGAAACAAGAAGAGGAGCTTGTGCGGAAATCGAAGAGGAAATGGTACTACTTGTGGTTAAGATGAGGTGAATGAGTATGACCGTATGCCACCAGTTTGTAAGTTCCACTCTGTAAATGCCACTCTGTAAATACCACTCATCCATACAAATGAATGAATTTATTAAACACATTTCTATACCCAGTTACTGCTAAAATACAAAAAGCCGACAGCAGAATCCTCCACTGCCACTATGATACGTATGCATCCCCACTAGTTTACAGCAAACTAGTAACCATATATACTAGTGCCACAAATGGTGCAACATCTCTTATTTCGGCAACGTTTCGTTACAGCTACTACTCTTCATCCAGATCATCGTCATCATCATCATCCAAATCGTCTTCGTTCCAGCTATTCTCCACCGTTTCTCTTACTCGTTTAACATACTGCGACCTGTGGTCTTTATACAAATTAGCTGCTTCCGCGTTGGCAGGAGAGCTGATATTGGGGTCGTTCAATAACGACTGAATAGAGGTTAATATCGACGACACATCATACGTTGGCGACCATCTGTTTTGTAGAATATCCAAACATAACTCCCCCAGAGCATATACATTAGGATGAAACATTTCACTGATAAACTTCACACTGGGCGGTTTGTTTGGGTACTGCTCGTCAAACTGGAGGATCAAGCGGAAAGTCCCGTCTTCAAACGGGGTATCTGTGGGGCCTATAATAACAGCATTCCTGAGGAAAGGAGTTAGTATGCGTGAGGGATTAGAACTGGTGGGGGTTGTGGTTATACATACCATTTCATGACATTGTCTGGCAACGGCGATGCTGATACTCCACTTGGAGCGTCTTGCTGCATGCGCTATGGAACAGGTTAGTATGGGGTGAATATGGTTATATAGTGTAGATGAAGTATAACATACTTTAAAGTCACGCATAAGTCTTCTCTTGGCTGGGGTGGACATGTTGGCTGTTGGCTGTTGGCTGTTGGCTGTTGGCTGTTGGCTGTTGTACTCAGGTATACTCTGTTGTATCTGTTGTACTGTTGGCTGTTGGCTGTTCTTGTCTCCGGGATATCGCGAAACCTGAACAAAATACTAACGCTATAAATACCTCCTTTGTATTGGGTTTCCGCAGCAGCTACAAACTATAAAACAACCAGTGGCAAATATCAAAAGGTATCTCTATCGGCTTCTCCCCCAATTGATACACCTTGGCGTATCCTATGACGGCGTTTCCCTTTTTTTTTTTCCAGTTTTTTTTGTCGCCCTATTTCTCCGGTTTGCTCGCGCCACCCACCGAAATAGGCGTTTTTTCGAGTATCGGAGATGATAAGGAATGTACCAACCTTGATTGTATGGGGATACGCCTCGTCTGACCCCAATATAGGCAAATAGACGCCATTGACAAGCCTAGACCACTGGAAATCTCTCAACATACAATGACATATAAATTAACAATCTAACTATGCGAAGGTTGACGCAATCACATACAAAAAAAACAACCATTAATCCTCTCACTAACAATAAGAATGATGTATACTCGTAATGCAACTCTCATAATCTTCAAAAAATAAAAAAAAAGCCTGGGATAACACCAGCCCTCATTCTCTGCACTTCACATCACACACCTCTAGACTTCTACCATCCTACTTGTTGCTCCAGAATTCAGTCAAGTTTTGGCCAGCACCATTGTAAGCCAAGATATTAGGAGTGTCTTCAGGAATGTCGGAAAGAACATCGTTAGTTCCATAGGCAATCAAGTTCTTCTTCAACTGCGCGGGAGAAACCCCATCAGCAGCCACAAAGAACTCCGAATCGGAACCTGGCTGCAACGAAACGTAATACGATAACAACCCACAAATATGGGGCGACGCCATGGATGTACCAGACAAATAGGCCGTAGCAGTCTCGGAACCAATATACGTCGACAAGATATTCAAACCAGGAGCAAAAATGTCCACACACTTACCATAGTTGGAGAAATAGGCCCGCGCATCAGAGATGGTTGACGCACCAACGGTGATGGCGTTTTCGGCCGACGCTGGCGAAGTGTTGCATGCATCCTGGTTTTCGTTCCCGGCAGCCACGGCAAAGTGAAGACCAGCCTTAACAGCAGCGTTGACCGCCAAGTCCAACGCGGGCGACTTGCCACCACCAAGCGACATATTGGCCGTGGAACCCTTGAATCCCTTCTTGTTGGACTTGACCGCCTCCTGGTGGGCCTTGGCCGCAAACTCAACCCCCTTGACCACGTCCGACATCGACCCGGACCCATTGGACCTCAACACCTTGATGGCTACAATATTGGCTCCCTTGGCAACACCGTACGATTCAGACCCAATAGTACCAGCACAGTGGGTACCGTGCCCGTTACCGTCGGTGTCGGAATCACCGTACGGAATGGTTGCGCCCCAGGTGGCTCTGCCTTTGAATTCGACATGGTCAACATGGACACCAGTGTCAATAACGTACGCAGTAACACCCTTACCACCCTCGTTGTCGTACAAGTACTGGTCAAACGAACTTAAGCTTAATGGCTGTCTGTGCGAAACCCTGGCCAAGCCCCAGGGGGCTCCCTTTTCAACGTCAAACTCGCTGGCGTACACCATAGAGTCGCGCTCAACAAACTTAACCAACGGGTTCTTCCGAATCAACTCAATGGTTTCGTCTAAAAAGAAACCATAGTAGCCGTTCAACAACCCGTCAATCCGGAAGTTATCAACTATGCCGCCCTCGGTTTTAAAGTCCAAGGTGGAGACAAAGAATGGATGCTCCTTTTCGATGCCCTGCAACGAGTTGGCATGGGTCAAAGCAACCCATTCCTGGTGGAAGGCCGCCTCTTCGGGCTTGACGTCGTCGTTAAGCACAATAATGTACTTGTGGGGAATAATGTCTCTTCCCGAGTCGGCATTAATGATTGGAGCCAAAGCGTCGTTCAATTTCATGCCCAAATGGTCAGCAGCGTCGTAGGCAGCGTTCTTGAGCGAGCTGAGCTCGCCTTTAACCTTATTGCCAATAGTCTCAACCGAGCCAAACACATCAATAACATCACCAATAGAAGGGATGATTAAACCTTGAACACCCAAGGTGGTCAAAATGGAAACGGCTAAAGCTTTGGATAATCTCATAATTGCAGTAGAGGAGTGTTTTTTTTTATAACTGGGCTTGACGTAGTGAGAATGTTGATGGTAATAACAGAAGAAAAATCAATGCTATAGATAGGGATGCTTTTTTGCGAGCGCTTTTTTTGGTTTTTTTTTATTTATGTTTCAATGTATTCTGATCTAGTTAATGTAGACTGGTTCTACTTGTTAATACAAATCTCTATTTTAGAAGGATCTAAACCTAGAAACGAAATTATTGGAACGGGAACGTGAATTCTTGGATAACAGCAGAAGAGTCGAGGGTGGGATTTTCAGTACAACAAGAGAGGAGGCAGATATGGAAGAAAAGAAAGTAGGAAGAAAAGTTGAGTTTTTTTTTTGAAAGTTTGGGGGGCAATCTCGTAGCTGGGTATTTGTAGTAGTTTGACTCCATACAGTGTGGTTTGAGTGGCGTTTTTCTTGAAATGGCGATAAGAATTTCTTTTTTCTATTGTGGATCGGGCCGGGTAACTCTTGACGCGGGGTTATTGTTTCCCGGGAAGGGAGGGAAACGATAAGGTTACCAGTAAGTTGTCGTGTGTATGTGTGTGTGTGTGTGTGGGGAGGGTGTGGAATGGCTTGATTGACTCATTTGCCTCAGGGAAGTAGATCTTGAGGGGTTATTTGCTCATTTGTCGAGAAATGTACTATACACTAAAAACAAACATATACCAGTAATGACGACATTACACGACCCATGTAACACAGACAACCGATTTCGCGCTTGTTCTTCCGGGACTGTATCCTAAATGGCCCCACATGACAGCAAATACCCGATTCGGAAATGCCATACTAAAAAATCCTACACATACACATCCACACTTCTTATCACGGGTATTGTTATCATGTTGCTATCGCGCGATTATCAAGTTGCTATGTTTATCCACTATACTTTTTCCTGGAAACGACTCCGTTTTCGGCTAGCCAGTTTCTTATACCAGCCTCATCATTTCTTTCACCTATCGCCGTATATATCATCTCATCTTCATACTCCCCCTCGGATCTAATCACATCCAAAAGGACTCGCTTGTTAGATACCGACTCATTCACACAGAACCACAATTTGTTCTCACGCCCGTCTCTCGCATTCTTTTCATTAACCGGAAGTTTGGGGTAGTGGATACTACCAAAAAGAGTCCGATTTAGCACCTCTAGCAACTGTTTGAATCCGGTCTTCTGCAATTGCCGATTACCAGTCTTACAGTACTCGTTAGTACACCAAGGATTACCGCACCCTTTACTTAACTGTAGCATATACCTCCTCTCAATCCGGCTTTGTAACTTGATATTGGTGGGATCGAGCTGGGCCACGTATAGCGGGCCATAGCAAATCCCGCACAACCCAAGATCCTTGGTAACGTCCTGCACCAAATTGACGCAGTTGACATTCGCGCACTTATTAAACTGCAATTTCGTCAACTGGTTAAACTCCAACTTGTCCAATTCATGCACCTGGATATGCTTTTTTAAATCCTTGACTCTAAGAATCTTACCACACCGGTAGCACTCACTGGTTTTATTCCCACACCCATTTTCGTGATGGGTCAAATTCTCAAATCGATCGTGGTAGGTCTCGTCTTCCTGCGGCACAATCAAATGACAAAATCGACACTGGTGGAGTTTTCCGGGACATACAGTAGACTTATGGGCTACCAAGGCGAGAAAATTATCGAACTTGGCTGTTGATGAACATTGCCCACACTTGTACTCGTCCAAATGGTATAATTTTTTATGCTTGAATTGGAGCAACGCGTCATTGGCGTAGAATCCATTGGTGCATTTATCGCAGTGCCAATGCGACTCAGGTATCTTGTTGCGGAATACCGAATCACACTTGACACACCGGACATTGTGTCTCAAACAAAACGCCTCGTGTAATGCTTGGGCACGCTGGGGTATATAGGCTAAACAATTCAAACACCGGAAACTATCCTCGCCCGGTGGTTCTGCCGTGTTTGTGGTAATTGCATCACCACTTATTTCCACCTTTACCGTGGCATCCACATCCCACGCAAAGGGTACTACATACAAATACTTATCAACATCCTCCTCCAATTCCGTCTCTACTCTTTGCAACTTGGAGGCAACAACAACATCATTCTTGAAATCAATCTCTATCCATTTGCCACTATCGCCGCCCTTGCCCTCCCCATGGTCAGCACTATACTCAATAGCATAGTCCTGATCAATTGTTGAGTAGTTGAAGTTTTCTAGCGACACAAATTTGTCTACACCAACAATTACATCAACATTAAATATAGAGGCCTGAGAGTCGGCATCAGCAGTACTCAATCTAATCACCACCCGTTCGTGAAATTTCGTCAAGTCCACTTTATAGATTATGGGCACAAATTTCGGATGCACGAATGGCTTCAAGTCGCGAATAAGAATGGAGTCATGCCGGTGTAGTTCGACAATATTGTTATGTGGGTCACTACTAAATGCTAACATTTGCTCAGTAGCCAATTTCTCATTCAACGGCACCAAGTCAAGCGTAACATCAGTATCTACAATGCACGCAGTGATGGGGGTTTCCGAGGACTCGTTGTTGATCTCGTCTATAATCAACTCATAGCGGAGATTATCATCCTCAAGAACCAACGTGTCCTGGCTAGTTAGAGTTGTATAGTATTTACTCAATTTATTCTCCAAGAAGAATTTCCAATTGGTGATGTTGGAATAGAAATGACGCGGCTTTAGTTTTAGCGAGGTAGCCTTGGGGATATTTGCCACCAACGTCACCTCCACGTCCTGGGGCAGGCCCAACTTGTCGCGGATGACATGCGGAAGAAGTATCGTGTCGTCATCAGGCGATGAGAACTCTTTCACGCCTATATACGTGGCCAGAGCGTTGCCCAGCGCAGTAATCCTGAATATTAGTGGGTGGGGCAAATCCGGTTCTGGGACCAGCCTGACTATTTGCGAGAGCACCGATGGCGGGAGTATGGCCCTATCGGAGTATGCGGGTAAAGAGTTCCCACCAGAACGTACATCACCAACGTGTAGGTTAAACAGAAGAATCATCGGATGAAGAAGATGGGACTTGTCTATCACTTTGCCATTACAAAGCCGCCACCTATTTAGTTAATAGGGCGCCTTTGCCATCCAGGTAGTGGCAGGTAATGGACGGAATCACGTGACAAGATCAGAAATGGTTGATGAAGAGAGAGTTTAGTAGGGTTACTTATGTATTATAACAGCACTACTATATAACTATACAAAAAGGATACAAAAAATGCCATATCCACACTCCTACTTACATTCCTGACCAGACCCAGAAGGAAATTATCACTTCTTTTAAACGTCCTTTGTCCGATAGATGGTGTGTGTGTTCACTTAGACTCTCTCTAAGTCGTTTGAGTGCTGTTCACGCCCCATGACAAAAGTTACGTACCACATGACTAGATTTACGCACTCCTCGATCGAATGGTGTGATCCTTCTTAGAAGTAAAATTTGTTATTAATCTAAATAAGAAATGAGTGCTACTACCGACATTTCTGTTCAAACGCAGAAAGACCAAACCCACTAATAAGAATGAATCAGTAACCTGCGAGAGTTTATCCGATAATGCCAATTAATTTTTCAACAAGTGGAATATTCCTCATGACCCCTCTAACCCTGGTATGACCACTGAGGATGCAACGATTAAGGCCGTGGCAGAAATGTAGAGGCGATGCTTATAAGATTTACTGGGATCCTTGGAGAAGAACGTACCAAGCACCTTCCTCCTAACAAAACCGCTATGCCTAAATACCACCAAGTGGCTTGTGCTTATTCAAGTGCGTTTTTTGGGGTTCCGAATACTATTTCCGTGACCCAAAGAGTTTCAGTTTCAAAGAGTTTCAGCTTCAACGAAATAAGGTCCATTGGGACTATCGTCATCATTCCCGATCGCGACGACATCAATCGCATGAGAATGACGGTTCTTGACGAAGCGATGACTCTACTACTCCTAGGCTTTGAGTGTTTGAGAAGGAAGTTCGATACTCGCAGACAAATTAGCGTGAAGGACATCATTGGGGTTTTGGATGAGGAAGATGACGCTTCTACTGCGTACAGAATCAAAGAAAGCCTAGATTCGCGTTTGCAGCTTCTATTGGATCTACAGGCCACATCTCTAGCAGGCACCTTCTTGTACCGGCCTCATGGTGATGAAATTAATAGTGACGTGGACATATTCCTCAATGGGTTTGAATCCCTTCATATAATTGCGTACCAAGGGTTCTTTGACGAGGAGAGCAGAAACGCTTACAGTAAGATTTTGGCTCAACCTGAGATTAGATGGGGTAATTGAATGCTAGGTTATAGATTGATATTCACACCGGATTTCTAAAACACTTCCACCGCCTGATGGCATTTCTATGGAGGTGCAGGAGAGGTATTGGCGGTGGGTAATTACTACATTCCAGAATTGACAGTCTCTCTAGTCCTGATTACAACGTGGAGCGATTCATTGTAATAAGAATGTATGATTAATAAATCAAGATTGTCATTGTACAGGAATGTCATATCAATATGATGTAAGGTCTTTTAAAGGCACCAATGTCATCAGCAATCACAATAAACCGGTATACTCGTCTTCGTCATACATTCAGCACCTATAACTGGAAGACCTGGTGAAGAGAGTTTCGTTTTATCCTCTGCAGATGGATTAATTAGAGACAGCTGGGAGACTTTAATTGGGGACACGAGTCCAGGGGATAAGAGGGAACGTTGAATACACCCCCCTAGGTGAAGGTGGTAGTAAATGCAGATATATCAACGGGGATATTTACCCAATTGATGTTGATGGAGTCTATGATGGCATATCGACAAAAGAGGTATAGCAACACCATGCTGGCAAAGAACAATCAGTGATCAAGTCACTGATTCAACTAGGTTATCAGATGATAGTGCAGATGAAGGCAATATACAAGGCTGACTATACAGTTCTCATGGTTAAATGCAAGGAGTTGACCAATTACCTGGAAATGGTACCCAATTTATCGTTATAGTTTCAGAAACCAAACTGATAGGCAAGTCGCAAGGATCCCGCCAGGAAACCATGAATACAATGACTTTTCCCAACCACCCCAAGGAAAATAGCCTTTGTTTTGTAATGACTATAAGAAATAGTTTTTAGTCGGGGAGTAGTTATAATTATACTCACGTGCACCATTCCTAATTGGGATACTTGACTATTGTACCTGGTCCTCTTTATCCATAGCAACAGACAACACCTTGGCTTGGTCATGGACTATGTCACCATTTCCCATGGGCTAAATATAAATATCTATTAAATGTAAATAACTTACAAACCAACGGCTTGGCAACTTCAACATGCAGATCTTCCAACCCCCGTCCCCAAGAGGGAAACGCATGGACGCTTGCCTCGCCCCAATGACTATAACCCGGAAATCAACCAACAGGAGAACCTTATTCCCTGTTCTCTCCTCTAAACGTCCCTAAATTAAAATACAATACATGTGTATATCGATCATACCAAAATAACAAGCGGCACACACAGCAAAAATGGTCCTTATCTATAAGCTCGTGCACCACTTCCACCGTTGAATAAATATATACAGACCTAAAGATACTAGTGCCAATAGTAGTAACAACGCCGACTGGATCAACTCTCGACGCTTGCGGTCCTTCTTGGAAAGGTTCTTCCGTGAAGGTTGTATCGACACATATTTCTCGTTATGCACATCTCGCGACGGCACCGCAGGGGAGCTGTGGTACTGTGGTTGTTCCGGTCGAGGCGATTTACCAACTAGGGGCAACTGTCTATTGTTCCGGGGGTATTTCCGGTGCTGTGCGGGAACAAGTTCGCCGATCAAATGGGGTCCCAATAAGGAAAATGCATAATCTGAATGGCCCACATCTTCAAATGCTTCTGTGCCATCGGCTCCACCGCAGTCAAGTAGTACTTCCATACCTCCAGGATGGTCCTGGGCCACCTGGGTCACGTCGTATACGTTGTTGTAGAGGATCATCCACAAGTCGTTGGGTGAGTCGTGTTTTTTCACTTCGTCGAGAGTGAATGTGCGACAGACCGGATCCGGGGTCGGAGGTGGCTGAAATGCTGGTGTGGGTGATTTTCCACTATTGGTGATGGCATTGGTGGTGGTGGTGGTGGATGGAGGGTTCCTGCTAATGCCTACAGGAGAGTATCCTCCCAGTCTGGCAGGCATTGGACGAGACGGTATTATATCCACCATTGTATTGTATATAAGCAAGGCACGTTTACTTCAACCTAGGACGGCGGAATATAAACCAGAAACTCAACCGGAAAGCTGGTGGTATATATTAGTAGTATATAAAAGTGGGGTTTAAGTTTTCCATCAACTGAGATGCAGGTGGAGATTGGCATGAAGGTGAAGAAAAAAAAAGAACCAAAACTGAGAATTAAACGAATCCGGAAAAAGAAATAAATGAAACCGCCCCCTCCAAAAAAGTGTCAATCAATAATTGGGTTGTAGTGGATATAGGTAATGAAATAAAAAGCAATAACAAATAGAGATGGACACTTATAAAAAGGTAGTAGTAGTAGTAGTTATAAGTGGCTTAATGTGGGCTTTCTTGGTCTTTGGTTATTGATAGGACTCTTTTGTGTATCTATTTATGTTCTTTCTTTAACAGGCGTAGAAAAATAGACTCCCACAAACAAACACTGAACCTTTCTTTTCTTTTTTTCTTTTTTGTTTCTTCTTTATACAGCTGTCAACGACAGTGATTGTTGACAATGACTTGGTCTAAATTAAACAATGGTGGTGGATCAGGGTTGAGGAGTAGGTGAGGATATGGTTGCCAAGGTATTGTTTGTGAAAAGTATTTCCTGAGTGAAAATCGTGGTAATGGGAGAGGTGACGTGACGTGTGGAGCAAGAAAAGAAACCAAATAGAAAAGCACAAGAAACCAGACAGAAGAAGAATACAAGAAATACGAAGAGAAGACACGAACGAAGGAAAAGGACCACAACAAAAGGGGCCAAGGTGTAGAAGAAAAAAAACACACCAACGTACTTACACTTGCAGTGGGGAAGCTATCACTATACACAAACTTTGTTTTTATTTCTTCTTTAGTTAATTAAGAAAAGGTAATGGTGGTGGTGGTTATATTGACTAGTGAAGGAAGAAGGAGCAATATAACGAAGTTTACTGGTTGAGGTTTATAGGATCTGGTATCAGACTGCAGCTGCGCGTAAATCGACATTTTTACTGAGAGATTTGCCGTCTAAGCACAGAATTGGATACTGTGGCCAGACACACACACACACCCAGCATTATGCATACCTTGTAATATATTAGAATTCAGTTGACAGGCCCCCTTTTTCTTGCTCACTACTGGTCCCAAAACACCCCCCCCCAATCACATAGTGGTACTGGTTGAGGATGAGTGTACCGACGTTAACATGGAAAACTGAAAAGAACACCGAAAAGGGTAACCAAACGAGCGAACGAAAAAAAAAGAAACCTCGACATTTTCAATTCTGGAATATGCAGAACCATACATTCTGTAAAAGGGTGGGTAAGAACTGGCCTGATAATAAAAGAGTGGGATCTGCGAAATAACAGTACTGGCGACTCACGAATAGAACATACTCTCAAGTAGTTAAAAACACCCCACTAAAAATATTGTAAGCCACTTTCCATAATGAGCTATCGATCCTCGGCATCGGCGTTACCTTCGTCGAAAAAGACCCATCTGGAAAGACACAAACAAATCTTGAAACAGCTACTCCGAGAAGATGCCAATAAGTCCTGTGCCGACTGTAAGGTATCCAAGAATCCTCGGTGGGCATCATGGAGTTTGGGCTGTTTTATATGCATTAGATGTTCTGGGATCCATAGAAGTATGGGCACACACATCTCCAAGGTGAAATCGGTCGATTTGGATGCTTGGACCGACGAACAGATTGAAAGTATGATCAAGTGGGGCAACCAGAAGTGTAATCTCTTCTGGGAAGACAAGTTGCCCCAGGATTACGTTCCTGACCAGCTGAAGATTGAGAACTTTATTCGGACAAAGTACGAGTTGAAGAAATGGGCCGCTAGAAGCCATGTTCCTGATCCGTTGACCTTGAAGGTGGCAGACAAGCCGTCGTCGTCGGCGTCGTCGTCTTCAGTGTCAGCTGCTGCCACATTGTCGCTGTCTGCGGGTAAGCCGTCTTTTGATAAACCCAATGCTCCGTTGCAGAAGAAACCCAGCGCTGTGGATTCGGTTGGTCTTTTAGATAACGAGTTTGGTGCATTTTCATCGTTGTCACCGTCACCCAAACTCCAGCTGCCACAGCCAGAGATCCACAGGCCAGCGTCGACCCCTGTCAGGCCAGTATTGCCATCAGCACCCATCCAATCAGCCCAGTCTACTGGAAGCAGTGTTTCCAGTACAGGAAGACCAGATCTTAAGAAGTCGATTTTGTCATTGTATGCATCACCATCGTCATCCAGTAGTTTTGTTACTCCGTTCCAGCAGCAGCAGCAGCAGCAGCAGCATCAACAGCAGCATCAACAGCATCAACAGCAACAGCAACAAACTTATCGGCAAGTTCCGCAACAGACAACCCAGATGTATAACAATAATGTCAATTCCTTATCGTCATCATTATCTGGACTCAACTTTAATTCTACAATCACCAAATCCAGTTCTATGCCAGGGGGCACGAGTCAACAAGTTCCTTCGGCGTCGTCAGCTCGCGCCAACACTTCATCTGTGCAACAGAACAATTCTGCGTCGCATGGCTGGAACAATGAATGGTCAGATACCTCCTCAAGATCAACCACCAACAATAATTCTTCCAGCCAATGGAAATCGTCAACTTCGGGGTTGGACGACGATTTATTCAAGAACGTATGGAGTTAGAGGTGTATTGTTGGTACATAGTTATAAATATATAGGCAATTCCCGTTATATCTACACTGAACAAGAAGCTATCAACACTAAGCTATTTACTCAATACGAAGCTAACACGAAGCTAACGTTCCCACACCATCCACCTTCGCATAGCTTCCAAACATAAACTAACATAAACAGATAAACAAACATCTAAATACAAAACACCAGCTTAGTGGCCACCAGTAGTAGGCAACCCAACATAAACCTTGAACGAGTCGTACAATAACCACTGGAACCCAGTCAAGGTACCAATCATAACAATTCTCACCCCCAATCCGTTCCACAACCCCATAAACCCAATACGGTTATAAATCGTGGATATCGTCTTCATGGCGCTTTGGTCTCCCTTCTTTTCCGAGTTAATCTTGGACACCATAACGTCGGCCGGGTGGGACACAGCTGCGCAAAACACCCCAGCAATGTAACCCCCCAAGAATGAAATCCCCGTTTTCTCAACCGTACTGTACGACTGCGATGGACGGTCCAAATAGCTATAGATGGCAGCAACAATATTCTCAAACGAAGCAAACTTAACCATGGTGTATGGAATCTGACGGCCCCACAATGGCACCAACCCTTTGTACAACCCACCATATCCTTCTGTAGCAACAATTTTCTTCCAACCATCAGTCACAGAACTGGCATAGGGAGGAATGGTGGTTTGGGTCTTCACCTTGATGGTTTCCCACGGACACAAGAATATATCTGCCAAAAACTCGGCACTGGCCGAAGCAGCAAGATACACCCCCGTCTTGTAATTATTAGCATAGTAAGGGCCAACCAAGTCGCTATATGTTTTCTTGAAGAATTCGTAAAACCCGTACTTCCCAGCTCCTTGGAAGGAGTACCCAATAAAGGTGGCCCCAAACCCAGAAAGAATGGAATCTCCCTGGGTCTTGAGAATGGTCCTCCACCCTTGCATATTGGACTTGTAGAGCTTTGGATCAGCTTGACGACGGCACTTCACCAAGTCGAGGGGGGTCACAAAGGCATGCGTGGGCCCACAAGCAGTAATACCACCAATAGTACAGGCAAGGTAGTATTCCGGACTGAACATGGCGATTTTCCCAGACGGCTTGCCCGAAGAACCGCCAGAGGAATTCTCAACCACCTTCTTGAGCTGTTCATTCAATGGTTGTGTGATGGTGTCTGCTAAGTTTCCAGCCATGGTGCAACACAGTTATATCTTGGGCAGGGACTCGATTGCAAAAAAAAAGAAAAGAAAAGAAAAGAAGTTGCAGTTGCAGCACTTTTTCGACCGATTGTTGCGTCTCTTTGTTTGTGGGGGAGGGACACACTAGGACGAAAGAAGAGAAAAAGGAACCAACAAGAAGAACCAACAGGACGGGAGAAGAGAAAAGTTGTAACGAAAAACAGCGGGGCCGGTTTCTTAAATGGTCCAAGTCAATGGGTTCTCTGTCTCGGCCCTAAAAGAAATTTAGGGGGTAAGTGAATAACTTGTGTGTGAAAGGAGAGGGGCTGATGTTGAAGTTCTATTGTTGTCGAGGGAATTCCCACTACAACCGCGCTGGTTTAGTCGTCTGGGCGAAAGTTTGATTTCCGGGGACGGAGGAGAAGGGATCGTGACCTACTTTGTTACAGGATGGAAAAGGATGCCATTTACCAGTCCACTCGATGGGTGTTGGCAAGAGACATAATCGATAACGGTCATCTAACACCAAAAAATAAAAAAAAGGCTGGACTCGGGAAGGGGGAGGGGAGGTTAATTCCGAGTATAAGTGTAGATGAAATTCCTGGCGTGGCTTGACTGGGATGGTGCATATATGCTGGGATAAGAGCCAGGGAACAATGCACTTACAGTAGAATTACATCCTGCTGAGGTTTATAGCTGAGCTCCAGCTAATCGGAGTTAATTTTTTTTTGCACAACGGGTTTATTGGCGAATTTGCACCCAAGTGGTAGAGTTGGGTATTTTTTGGGTAAGTTTTTCTCCACATATGTGCTCTAAATGGAAACACCCCCTAATGGAGACTACTTCCTAGTTGGGGGGTTATGGGTGTCGTGATACGAGGGTTTGACAATGGTTACATCATTTATATGGTTTTCTATAGGTATTCAAGTACAGAAATGGAGAAAAGGTTTGCAGCCGCCTTATACACCCAAAATTGCAGGCCATGAATAATAATAGTTACTCCTAATTGGATAGGGATAACTGCCAGCAACCCAATCCAAGGCAAACACAGACTAGTGATAACCACAGAATAGAACTAACACTCACAGCGACTACACAATCCATTTAAACCCAACAATATCGTCAGTAACTATATACACCAAGCAGATTGAACTTGGCAGTGGATCATACGACAAACATGCATTTATCCTAAATACTTAACCGTTTTACTAACTACGGGATATTTCCCACTTCACATCGGTTATGGAAACCTCTTCATTAGTCTTTTCATCAACATCGTACCACTCACCCTCGCTCAAATCGATATCGGTAAACTTGGTGCCAGTTTCCGACCCCACGGCCCGAAATTCTCCCTGGGGTATGAATTCCACCAAATCGATGCCCCGAGCGTCTATTTCTAGAATAGGCACCATTTTGGTGTCATCAATGGTGAATTTCTTACCTGTACTCAGAATACTAGCCGAATGTTCGTGTTTGCACTCCTTACATCGAAACACAAAACTAGCCTCTCCCCGAGAGCCTCCAATCTCATGTTTTTCAAACCGATTAATTGTGACCTCTTTATCATGGATATAGCGGCACTTGGTGCACTCGATCCGGAATGTGTATTCATACGGTTGAGCAACGTCGTCAACTGGTTCTAAATCAGTGACATTGTCCAACTCCGCCGTGACTTTTAACAAGAACTTGACCATTGTGTGATTTTTTTTAATCGAGTAAGTATATCACTATCCGACTAGCTATATTTTTATTACGGTTATAAGGAGAGAGAGTTTCGTCTGGAGTTAAGCAGAATTTTCCTCCCCCACTGAATTGGTTTTTTTTTTTTTTTGGGGGGGGGGGAGAGGTCCTCTTCTTCATCTTCTCCAGTAATTGCCCTACTAGTAGCCATTGGCATTGCAACGGGTAGTTTAGAGAAAGGGATGGGAGGGGGTTTGACTGCTTGTTCAAACTGTCTTCCCTAGTAGCATGGTGAAATGAGAAACTGGCAGGAATGGGTTCTACTGTTGCTTCATTCCTCTATACTAACCCCCTCCCCCCAACCTATACTTCCCCTTTTGGGTAAACCATAGCGAGCAACCGAGGACAAGAAAATACCCTCGCAAAGCCATACCCTCACAAGACCAAGATCCATCCACCTAAACCAAGAACCCACAACAAAAGCGCCCCATTTTCCACGCTTTGCTGTAAGGCCCCAAGGCTCAAGACGCAAGGCCGAAGACTCGTCTCCGAAGTTAATTACTCCCTCTTCTATTTCCATCTTTCTACTCTTTATTCTTGATAAATGTATTACCTATCCTACACCACCAGACACTTCCCACTTCCCACTTCCTCATAAATCATCCTCTTTTATTCACCATCCATAATACATACATCTCCCATCTCCCGTTCTGACGTCAATCCAAATCCACACTTGATCTGCTTGTCTTATTTTTTTTCGTTATTTTTTGTTATTTTTTTCCCCCTTCTATCCGCATCTTTTGTCCCTCAATCTTCTCCTCCCAATCATCCTCAAGAAGAGCCACTTGGGTTATTCCTTATCCCCAACACAACCTCGATCCATTCACTTAATCATTCACGTGTCTACTCAAACATCTCCGCCGAAGGAAAAGGTTGCTTCTGGAAAAAGAATTCAAACCAAGCATCCCAATCAGCCATACTGGTCCCCCAAAGACTTAAAAAAAACAGAAGCCAAAAATACCAGCCAGGGGAAAGGCCAGAAAAAAAAAAAAGATATACCAAGATATACGGTGAAGAAAAATATTATATAGTTGATAAACTTAGGTATACCCATTAAATATTGTATTGATTATCGTCACTGTTATATCCGGACTCCCTATCCCAAGCTGCCACACACTAACTTGATAGGTACTTAAACTTTCAATTATTACAACATAAAAACCGAGATATATCCATAGCATGACAAAAAGAGACCCAATACGAAATGAAGGCACTCTAACTCCAGCCCATATCCCACCAGACTTCTCCGATATAGTCCAGGGTGAGGAGTTGGAGTTTAGACAGAACGAGAGCGTCAATTTCCCCATCACACACAAGATCGAGTCGCTTGGCCATTTCCAGCCCCCCCACATCTTATCACGGCTTTCTCCGGCACAGTTAACCACCATGGCCGGAGCCGCATCGGGATTCATATCGGGGATAATAGTGTGTCCGTTGGACGTTATCAAGACCCGATTACAGGCCCAGGGAGCGGCATCGGCATATCTGAAATACGACGGCGTGGCAAATACTGTAAAGACAATTTTGACCGAGGAAGGCATACGTGGGCTATACCGAGGATTGGTTCCCATAACCATCGGCTACTTACCAACATGGACAATATACTTCACAGTATACGAAAAGGGGAAACGCATGTACCCAAAGATATTTGAGCGCTACGGGATCCACCATGATGCGTTAACGCATTTCTGCTCGGCGTTAACTGCTGGTATGGCCTCCACCATAGGCGTAAATCCGATATGGGTGGTCAAGACTAGGCTAATGGTCCAGAACAACCACGACGCAGGACGAACATACTATAACGGCACCATAGACGCATTTCGCACCATGTATAGAGAAGAAGGAATCCGAGTGTTCTATAGCGGACTAGTACCGTCAATGTTGGGGCTATTGCATGTGGGTATACATTTCCCTGCGTATGAAAAGTTGAAGCTATGGTTTCGGTGCCAGGACTTTTCTCGCCATGGCGGGGTCACACCAGACACCACCCAGGTGCTACTACGGCTAATTGCTGCCTCGTCAATCTCGAAAATGATTGCCAGCAGTATAACCTACCCACACGAGATATTGAGGACGAGAATGCAGATCAAGAACAATGATAGCTACGGTACCGGCAAGAACCATGTCATGATACGATCAATCAAGGAGATTTATGCGCGGGATGGACTTAAAGGGTTCTACCGAGGGTATATAACCAATTTAGCGAGAACGGTGCCATCCAGTGCCGTGACTTTGGTTAGTTTTGAATACTTTAAGACGTATTTATTGGAGATCAGCGGCCATCATAAGCACACGTTGCAGCATTAGGTGTGTAATGGGGGGAGGGGGAAGGGAATAGAAGGAGTGGTTTTAGAATGAGTGGCTTACATAGAGGAGTGGCTTACATAGAAAGGAGAGAATAGAGTCATAACACACAACTTTATGTATATGTAATTTGTTGTATCCATTAATGTCCATATCCTCTTTTGTTCATATATTGGTCTAGAATTCACACCAACAATAACACCGTATCTCCCAAATGTCAATGTCACATCTCCCAATTTAAACTTTCATAACCTCGTAAATACCAAGCTAACTTTATCACACGACAATTTTTTCCTCACTGTTTCCCCCCCCCACCCAATCACAATCCAAGGTCCCACCCTTGGATCGGACTACTCCATCACCAACTAGGGCCAGATTCGTCGATATTGCCAGATTCTCGGCATAAGGTAACATAAACACCACCATAACAAGTACCCGTTGCTATTCTGATAGACCTACACCCCTGCTGCTATGAAGGTGGGTCAGTTTCTACGCTATGCTGCGGTGCTCTCACCAGTAATCATCGCTTCCATTATCCCCATTAAAGGTGATACCAATGGACTCCCCCAACTGGATGAACCAACCAAAAACGATAAACCCAAATCGTCTCTTCCAGATCTCCTCACCCTCAAAACCTTTGACGACGTGACAAGTCAACAGTTGACTTTAGTGGAGTTTTATTCGCCGTACTGCAGCCATTGTAAACAATTGGCTCCTGTTTGGGAGAAAGCCTACTACTCACTACACGAAAACGAAGATACGTCCAAATTTGATATTGACATGCGTCAGGTGAACTGTGTGGAAAGCGGAGACTTGTGTGACCGACAGGATATCTACTTCTACCCCAATCTTCAACTTTATGCTCCCGTTGTGAATAGCCAGGGAGAAAAGGTTCCTGGTAAGCTGAAGCTTGTGGATTTGTTCCCCCGTAACTTGGAAAGAACAGAAGTGGGTATACTAAGCTATATACGCGAATCGATATCCGAGTTTGACTCCGGGACTTTGTTTCTCCCTAGCGCGTCAGTATTGCAAACCACCGACTCCATGATGGAGTTACTTACTGGAAAGATGTCGTTACCGCACTTTATAACGCTTTTCCCAACCAGTAACCAGCAATGGGAGCTGGTTGATAGTGGCTCCAACAAGGGGTTCCTCAAAAGACATTGCCCTGATTGCATCGACATTAAGAAAGTTTGGGATAAGTTATCAAATAAGATATTGTCGCTGGTCCAACTTGGCCATTTGAACTGTATTGATAATAGTAAACTCTGCTCGGAATTGGGCATGAGAAGTGATGCTACAGCTCCCAAATTTATCATGCTCTTACCCAAACGAGCAAAGATCATTAGAGTAGATTATGATGGACCTATAACTGTTGAAGCTATGAAAACGTGGTGCACCAAATTGGCACAGAATTCCAAGTACGAACTCACCACCCCCAAGTCATTAATGGACAGTACCCAATTGCGTACTTCTCTTTTAGACAAACCTATAGAGCGCGATGGTAAGGATACGGTATCGGTGATTTATTACTTTGACCCCGACACCATATCTGAAGAGGACAAGAGCATATTCCCACATTTATTAACCACATTACAAGACTCACCATTTAATACCAAACTCTACATATCCAAGCATAAGAACGTTGAAATTGCTGTGAAATCGATGGCAGAGAACCTTATTCGGTATATCAACTCTTATGAACCCGATGAGAACAAGTACCAATTTGATAAAGCCATGCATATAGCCACCACACTAACCTCCAAACCCACTCTAATTGTATTCAAAGACAATTCGCTTATTGTGGATATCTACCAGAGTTTTGCTCCCGAGGATATTCGCATTTATGACCGCATAAAGCGGTTTCTCGGCCGGTCTCAGTTCCCATTGTTACACGAGTTGACACCTGACTTATTATCCACCTATTTCCGAAATCCACGCACACCTTCCTCGGCTTCGTTCCTGGATAAGCCGTACAAGGTTGTGATTGCATTTGTAGATTCCCAGACCAACCTCAACTCCGAACTAGACCAACTCTCTCTAGCAGCACACGAGTACCACCATTTGAAAAAAACCCACTACTTTGACAAGTTGGTCCAGGCCCGTAACCAAAAGTCCCAGATGGTGGAAAACCTCCAAAAAAACGACGCTTCAAGCTTGGAATTAATTCAGGCCATGCGTCAAGAGGTGCCTCATTACTGGGACCATGATGATGTATTGTTCACTTATATAGACAAATCTAAACCTGAGCAATTTTCTGGGGTGGGTGAATGGAAAATAAATCCCAACTACTACGATATTGGTGATGTGGTTATTGTTAGTAATGATAACCAATATTACTGGGATACCGATTCGAGTGGTGTTCGGTTGAAGAACGAACCGAAAATTATGCGTCAGACCCTAATGGGGTTATTGGATCCTGTGCATGCCCATTCTCGGCTTGTGGCCAAGGTTGTAGGATCTCCGTATGGTAATCGGTTGCGGTTTATGGATCGGGTTCATGCCTACGGGGTTATTGGGTACGTGGTGCTAGCTGGGTCAGTTTATATAGTGTTGTATATATTGCGCCAGTTGAGAAGGAGGATAAGAAAACGGCCGTCCTTAATGAGTGGTGGTGGTGGTCTTCTCGTTAGTAATAGTGGCAGTCCCCCCCCAAAGGCAGACTAGCCAAGGATATATACTTGTTTAGCTTCTACCTCAATTGATTTTTTAAAGCTGGTGTGTAGACTACGAATTTGGAGTGGTTGTTGTGGTGCACCGCCGCTGACTTCGCTGAAGGGCGGTATAACCATCTTGGAGGGGATTACTGTGTTTTGTCGTATTAGACAGCAGTCGTAGATTACTGAGGAGTCACCGAGTTGGCAATTATCTTCGATTATGACTCGGCTGCCGATACTGGCCAGACCAATACGACACTGGTGTCCAATCACTACGTAACTACCAACCAGGATGGGAATTTGTGCATCTCCGGCTTTGCTTAGAGGTGGTACGATATTGGATTTTTGATTTATATACACGTATTTGCCTAATTGGATAAGGGGAGAAGAGTCACTGGAGCAAGGGGTGCCATTTGTCATGGTGCCGTTGGTGAAGCAGTCAGTGGTGAGAGTTACGTGGGGATTGATGGTGCAGTTCCCACCCATGGAGACTTTTGCTGGAGAAGAGATGGATGCGTTGTTGGAGATTCTATTCCCGGTAGAAGTCACTATCCAGTCGAGCATTGATGATAAATTGTTAGGGGGGCCGAGAGTACGGAGATGTTGTGGTGGTTGAAGCGTGGTACAAGGGCATCGATGCGAATGTTCAGTATCGACGAAAAATGTCAAGCTGGTGTTAACCAACCAAGCCACAATGCCAGTTCAGCCAAGAAGAATAGAGAAAAAATTGGGTCAACAATGGATGGGACAGTATCCAGTTTGATATGAAGTAGCGTACCTGATATCCTGATGGGAATGGACCTGCGTATTCCGGTGGTACTTCTTATCTAAGTAACCATGTCAACGGGATATGCATGGTTTCTTGAATGGAGAGGTTGGATAATGCACTTGGTGTATGGGTAGGGGGTTATGTTTGAATGCAGTAGAGGTAGAAACGAATAACTTTATTGGGATGTTTTTGGTGTTTTGTGAGTAGGTACGGAAACTGCACAATATCAACAAGAAGAAGGACAAGAATGGGGGGAAGAACGAGAAGCAGAGCCAGAAGGACAAGAATGGGGGGAAGAACGAGAAGCAGAGCCAGAACCATACCAAGAACCACATCCACACCCAAATCCAAAAACAATAGAATACTCCTCGAAAAGTTGAGCATTACCTTCGGAGTCTCAGACCTTCGTAGTTCCAGACTTTCGGAGTTTCAGACCTTCGCAGTTCCAGACCTTCGCAGTTCCATACCACATCTCCGACCTTAATATCATCTCAATACTATCTATGATAACGAATTCGTAAAATACAAACACCCACATGTGGCTTGTCCAAACACGTGAGAAAACACAAATTCACCAGAACCCGCCACCAACAATACCCTCAATATACCACCCAAACAAACCAACCCAAACAACACCCTACACCCTTACCATTGTTCCTATCAACACAATAATGGAACCAGTAGAGCCAATGCCAAAACGAAAACGAAAACGAAAACGAAAAAGAAAAAGAAAAAGAAAAAATAAGAAGAAAAAATAAGAAGAAAAAATAAGAAGAAAAAAATAAAAAAATCTTCTACTTACGGCGACCGTGTAGTTTATTATTATCACGAGTTACCTGGTGTGGTGGTATATATAATAAACTGGAAATCCCACCTAGCCACGTTCCATTTGTGTATATCCAACTTCGTGGAGTTATACTATCGACCTTATTTGACTTGTAATAATATGTCCAGCCAGCTTTTCAGAATTAACTGCGGGTACCAGAATTATGACTGGGGGAAGCTCGGGTCATCTTCAGCCGTGGCCCGGTTTGCGGCCACGTCTGACCCCAACGTAACTATCGACGAGTCTAAACCTTATGCTGAGTTATGGATGGGCACACATCCGTCTGTGCCCTCGGTGGCGGTTGATTTACCCGGGAAACCAACCTTGCGCGATTTGGTTGGTGCTAATTCGGATAAGTACTTGGGTAAGGAGGTTATTGCCCAGTTTGGCTCATCGCAGGAAATCCCATTTCTTTTCAAGGTGTTATCCATTAGGAAGGTGTTGAGTATCCAGGCCCACCCCGATAAGACGCTTGGGGCACAATTGCATAAGGCTGATCCTAAAAACTACCCTGACGATAATCATAAACCGGAAATGGCCATTGCTGTTACTGACTTTGAAGGGTTTTGTGGGTTCAAGCCATTGGAACAGCTCAGCAAGACTTTGCAAACAATTCCTGAGTTGTACGAAATTATTGGTGATGATTTGGTTGCTGAATTCACCACTGGCATTAAACCCAATGCCCAGTTACAATCAGCAGATGGTGCTAGCAATAGAAGGTTGTTACAAAAGGTGTTTGGTAAGTTAATGAATACTCCTGAACCCACAATCAACGCCCAAGCAGCCAAGTTGGTGGCCAGAACCCAAAGCGAGCCAGAAGTGTTTGCTGCTATCGACTCGAGATTGCCGGAGTTGATCCAAAGGTTAAACCAGCAGTTCCCCAACGATGTCGGGTTGTTCTGTGGATGTCTTCTTTTGAACCACGTGGAATTGAACCAGGGAGAAGCCATGTTCTTACAGGCCAAAGACCCCCACGCTTATATCAGCGGAGATATAATCGAATGTATGGCTGCATCCGATAACGTTGTGCGTGCTGGTTTTACTCCCAAGTTTAAGGATGTCGATAACTTGGTGGATATGTTGACGTATTCGTATGATTCGGTCGAGAAGCAAAAGATGCCATTATTGCCCTTCCCCAGGTCCAAGGGGGATGCCGTGAGATCAGTGTTGTACGATCCTCCGATTTCCGAGTTTTCTGTATTGCAAACCATGTTCCACAAGGGTGTAGGGTTTAGACAGACTATGGAGCCCATTGCTGGACCTTCGATTATTATTGCTACAAATGGTAAAGGTACTATCCAGGTTGTTGGCGATGAGTCTTCCAAGCAGGATGTTGACACTGGGTTTGTTTATTTCGTTGCTCCAGGTGTGGCCATTGAGTTGGTTTCAGAATCTCCTAATGAGGAGTTTACTACGTATAGATCGTTTGTAGAGGTGTAGATGTAGATTATTGTGATGCGTTTTTTTTTTGGTGAGAGATGAGGTTATGTTTATTAGGCTCAATGTTAGCGATTTATTTCTCCTAGGGAAGCTAGTATGACCAGATTCTGCTTGACAGAGTGGGAGTACAGGTTATTGTATTTGTCTCCTACATACACCAAACTACTGGTCATGTTTAGTATCAGTTTGGCTGTTTTGGTACACAGTCAAATTATGCGAAATACGCGAGGTGCATAAACAGTACCTCCGTCAAGCAGAATCCAGCAACAACACCAAAGGAAACGTTTGTCCTTCTGGTGGAAAAGGTTAAAGCAGGGTTTTAGTATTGAGAGTGTAATTTTTTTTAAAATGGAACCATAACCCTAGAAGTAACCTTTCTCTGGTCCTTGTACTGGTAATTGCACTGGTCATTGTATATGGTGCTTTTATAGTTGGTATAGTCATCAAAAAAACAACCAGAACAAATAAAGTAAAAGAACTCACTAACCAATCCCATCAACAGTTGATGAAGCAAAGCCCATAGTGTCAGAAACAAAGCCAGACATAAGACAGAGCCAGACATAAGACAGAGCCAGACATAAGACAAAGCCAGACATAAGACAAAGCAAGACATAAGACAAAGTCAGACATAAGACAAAGCAAGACATAAGACAAAGCAAGACATAAGACAAAGCAAGACATAAGACAAAGCCAACTGAAGTAGGTCGAAAAAAACATAAACAAAAACAAACCACTCTATAATAAACAGCCTGGGTCAATACGTGCATTGTGAAACATAGACTGAGTATAGATCTAATCATATACAGGATTAGTTGAACAATAGGAATAAGCCATGTCTGAGGTTGAGAAAGAGCAACTTATCGACCCGTCTTCAATTGATTCGCAACCTGGTCCAACTCAGAGAAAAACCCCAGAGTCCGAGGAAGATAGGGCAGCACGGTTGGTTAGACAGGAGGAAATCGATTCTCGGTCAATATACGTCGCCAATGTAGAGTACCAGACCACACCTGAACAGTTGGAAGAGCATTTCCACCGCGTGGGTGTAATTGAGCGAGTAACCATTTTGTTTAACAGATACACGGGACTACCCAAGGGGTACGCTTATATCGAGTTTGAAAGCACAGAAAGCGTGCAGAAGGCCATTGCTGAATTGAACGAGAAGGAATTCAGAGGTAGAGAATTGCGGGTATCTGCCAAAAGAACCAATTTGCCCGGGTACGGCAGAAGAGGCAACCCGTTTAGACGAGGCCGGGGTGGCCGAGGGTTTAGAGGTGGCAGACGGGGCCGGGGATCTGGTATTCATCACCATCCTGACGGAGAAGAAGTTGCCGAGAAGACTGGTGCAGATCCAGAACGGGGTGTTGCAGTCGCTGAATAAGGTACTCTCACCCGCTCCCTGTTATACCCATCCTATGCTAATACTACTGTTCTATATGTACTGTCCAATCTACACAACCACGAGAAGGAAGGGAAGACTTTTCTACCCATAAATAGTCTATGTCTGGAAATAAAGCCATAGGAAAAAAACAAGTCCCACCAGAAGCAATTGCCAGTCCTACACCCCCCTCCTCTCTTATCCATACAATGATATAGCGTAAACCACATGGCCATCTCCCTAACCATCTGTAACCAGTCTCTCGTAAATATAGTACATATCAATCATGTGATCAAATTTCCTATTTCGGATTATTCAAAAAAAGAAATCTCGAATTTTTTTCACTTTTTATAAACCATCTCATCTCGGGGTTGGATTTGTGAATAGAGATCTTTATTCTGGTTTTTTTCATAGAGATCTTTATTCTGGTTGGTTACTCCATAGATATTCCTCATTGTAGTTGGTTCCTCCATACAGATCCGTCATTCTAACTACCACTCCTCAACACCACTAACACCGTGCAAATATGACTTCCGTCAGAAAGAGAAAGATGGCACGTTCATCCATCAAAAAGAACACAAGGAGAGTCAAGGACAAACAAAGAAACATCAATATCCATTCCAACGCCATTATAGCTGCCAACTGGGATAAGTCACTCACATTGGCACAGAACTATAAACGATTAGGGTTAACGGTAAAGTTAGGCAAACGGGCCGGTGGGGTTGAAAAACAAGTGGAAACCTTGACTGAAATAAGAGCCAAGAAGGCTCAAGAAAGCGACAATAACGTGCCAACTATAGAGGAGATTGAGAATACCGATGATCCCAGCAAAATACCCGAAGGCGAGGCAAGGATAATCAGAAACCACGAAACCAACGAGGTGGTGAAGGTGATCTACGGTACCATGAAGAAGAGTCAGGCTGGGGTAAACCAAGACCCCCAAGAAAGCGAAGTAGTCAAGCAATTGCAGGCAGTGGCGGAAAAGAACAGCAAGATCGTCAAAGTGAGACACCAGTCTGACCGAGAATCCGACTGGTTGAAGAGCTTATACGAGAAACACGGCGACAACTACGAGAAGATGAAGTGGGATAAGAAGTTAAATATATATCAGCAAACTGCCGGGGATCTCAAGCGAAGAGTCCAGAAATGGAAGAAGGCGAATGGAATTAATTAGGGAACTATCTATAGAGTTATTGTCACATTTATACATATACTTTCCTCTGCCAAAAGGGGTATAAACTCTATATCCTCGATGGGAGATTCATTTGTAGCACTTTATTAATAATGCCAGCCATAATAGGTTTCAATTCACAGTTGTCGTATAACTCAATTAGCTTCTTCTTACCGTCATTCCCGTCATGGTCTTGTAATTCAATCATCTCCACAAACTGAGGGTCAATGGGCACATTCCCCAAATACGGCAAGTGTAGCTGGTTGCTAAGGAGCTCACCACCACCACTCAGGAAAATGTTTGTACATTCCGAACAATACGGACATATAAACCCAGACATGTTCTCCACGATCCCCAACACCGTGAAATTGACTTTTTTACAGAAATTGATTTCTTTGCGGACATCAGCCGTGGCCACTTGTTGCGGCGTGGTGACGATTATGGCACCGTCCAATGGCTGGGCATACCGCAACTCTTCAGCTATGGCTATATGCTCATCGGAGGTACCTGGTGGGGTATCTATTAGCAAATAGTCCAAAGGCCGGGCCAGGTCACCCCAAACGACATCCTTGAGAAACTGTCTAATCATGGCGGTCTTTTTCGGGCCCCGCCACACCACCGAGTTACTTCGATTGCCAATCAAAAACCCAAGAGACATTAGCGACAAGTCTCCTCTCCCCAGTTGGGCTCCTTTGTAGACCGATACCGGAACCCAGCCCTGGGTAGACTGGTGAACCTGTTTGGTTTCCACACCAAACATTCGCGGCAATGATGGTCCCGTGAGATCGATATCCAATACACCAACATTATACCCTTGGTTAACTAGGGAGAGGGCAGTTTGGGTAGTTATCGATGATTTCCCCACTCCTCCTTTGCCGGAGAGAATCAATATTATATGTTTTACGTTGGAAAGCGATTTGGGTGGCTCCTGTACGGCATCCATTTCTCCTGTGTGGTGTGTGTTATAACTATGTGGTATATGAGGGTTATAAGTGCTCTTCGGGGGCTATTAGTAATGCAAAGATTTGCAATGACGCATCGCCAGTGTCGTGTCGCACTCCATGTCGCGTCGCACATTTTAAACGACAAACAGAAAGAGAAAGAGAAAAAGAAAAAGAAAAAGAAAAAGAAAAAGAAAAAACATGCAACTACGCATTTGCCCAATAGAATCTGCAAAAACCCTAGCCTTTGCCCCCTCTTCTATATACCTGCTCCATTCTCATTCTTGTTTAGAAAAGTGTCCAGCAGAGATAGGTATTGGTAGACCATGAGTTTTAGATATTCTGCCATGAGTGCTGAGCAACGAGATTTGCGCACACAATTATTCAGCACTCCTCTCCAGCCCTCGGGCAGTAGTAGTGCAGATAGTAACGTTAGTCGTAGGATGCCTACGCGAACTGCCTCTCCTTACGATCCGACACCGTCCACACCATCGGCAAAGTACCAACAGTCTATGTTGCTGACTCTAGAGGCCCAAAATAACGATGAAGTAGACACCATGGGCCACAAAGTGGCCATGTTGAAGAACCTTGGGGAAAAAATGGGTGTGGAAATAAATAAGTCCATGAAACTCAATGATGATATCACCAATAGCTTCGAACGGGGACGGGTTACATTGAAAAATACGTTTTCGCGAATGGTGACAATGAGTCAAAGGGCGGGGATCAGCTGGAAAATGTGGTTGGTGGTGTTTTTAATTGTGTTTCTATACTTCTTCTGGGTCTGGCTATTCTAAAGTGGAGGGGGTATAGATGTGTGGGTTTAGCCTGTTGGTCTTTTTTTTTTGTACATTAATGTTTAATTCTTCATATAAGTTATATAATTACCTTTACATATGTCATCATGTAGTATAGACTTTGCATATGTTGTGATGTGGAAGGGTTCATTTTAAAGGAGATACTTCAATCTACATCTCTTCAATCTATAGGATACCCCGTTCTACACAATATAACTTTTCAATATAGATATCGACCGCACACTGTGGAGATCACTTTGATTATCACACTCGTTACCTTCAGTAACTTCAGCATCCCCATCTTCACTCATTTCATTACCTTCTTCTCTAACCGGTAAGATAGTACCCCCTACCGTCAAGTCGGTTACTGCGTTCCCAGTCTTGGACCCAAATGTATTATTAACCACCGAGAGAGGGCTGATATCCTGAGTAACAATTTCATCAAACCCATCAGTAACTTTGCCGGCCCGCCGATAAGGGGAATTCTCCTTCAGGAATTGCAACGACTGTCTGGTTTTTAGAATGGACCGTTTTGGTTTCAAGGTATGGTGCGAGGGTTTGTGTTTTGGCGTGGGGGAAAACTCCTTCACGTCCAGCTCATCCAACCCAACCAGGTTCGCAAGGTTGTTTCTTATATTGATCTTTTTGCTTCGGGTGGTCCTTTTATGGTGTCGTTGTCGCATAAGCTTCTTCTTTTTCTTGGTTATCAAATCAGATTTAAGACTGGAATAGTAATCATTGGTGCTGGAGATATGCTGGGAATGCTCATCATCAGAAGGATCACTATCGGAACTCTCTGACGAGCTCACATCAACAAGTCCTTCCTCCTCCTCCTCTTCGTCGTCCTCGGTAGTCAATCCTGACGAATTCCACAATTCATCGTCACTGCTTAGACGTAGATTCTCTAGTAAGGACTCGGTAATGATTTTCCTGGCATCACCACTGCTACTACTGCTACTTCCACTGCTTCTAAAGTGAACATGGCCAGCATCATCATCATCATCGTCATCGCTAAGTCCATCAGTGGAACTTGCACATCGACACCCATCTTTATACTTGTCCGAAGTAATTGGGGCTCCGCTTATTCGGAGTTTCTTGAAATGAGAAGTTTGCAATGTCAGTGTTATGGTGGCGGGGGATTTCATGGTTACTATACCCGAGAAGGGGGTATCCAAGAAGGACGTTCGTTGATATGCAGAGTTAGAGATTAGTTGTGAGTAGAGGAGGTTAAGTGGGTTTGTCGGAGGCTGCTTTACCGGGACAGTATTTGGTAACTTAGAGGGGGAGTCAGCATTCGAGTCCCAATGACGCGATTTCTGTTTTTGTCGTTGTCGGTATTTGGATATACTTTCCGACATGAAGAGTTCAAAGTCTGTAATCTCGATATCGTCGTCTATTTGTGGTGGTGGTGGTGGTTGCTGTTGCTGTGGTGAAGATAATGGTGAGAGTTCCGGGGTTTCAGATCTGATTCGTTTAGTAAGAGAATCCACAGTGATGATTATTGCTGGAGCTTGGGGCAGTTTGTGTATACCATCACTCCCATTACGAACATCTCTGTCGTTACTTAATTGTGGTTCTTGCTCCGGGGTTACTTCTTCAGGAGTATTTGTACCTGCCGCTACTACTTTGGAAGTCCCTACACCCATATCTGACTCCTCTGAAGTCATCACACCCACATCTGATCCCTCAGCCAACGGTACAGAACTGGGATCATGGAAATAATCCTCGTCCAAATCGGCCAATTCACCCTCCACATTAGCATCATCATCTCCTTCTCCTGAATCATCATCTCCCTCTCCTGAATCATTAGGTCTACCTACTCTCTTCCCATTCATTAGTTTATACAAATTCGGATACACGCTCTTCTTGACGCTGTTTTCGGCCGAAATCAAACGGTGCTCATATCCTCGGTTCACCACCTGGTCAATCTTGTCCAATTTCTCCACCAACAGCTTAATCTTGTCGGACGTGTTAATTGTCGCCTTCAATAACTGGTTAACCTCCGAGTCAAGCATATTGGAATCAATTCGGCCATTATGGGAAATGGTGACTGCCCGGTGTATACGTTTACGTTTGTGAGTCACAAGTTTATCCAAATGACGGGCTAATTTGGCCACCGCGAGATTCTTAGTCTGGATCCGCTGTTCTATTGATAAGTTATTGCGTATGGTCGACCGAAGATCAGCCTGGTAGTTGGTGGTTACATTTAATAGGTCATCTATTACTTGGTTGGATTCGGGGCTTAGCACGTGATTAAGGATATAGTCTAGCAGGAACGATTCAATTGGTGGTAGTTCTGGTTGGAGTTTATGGGGAGGGTTATTAAGGAATCCGGGTTGGTATTTCTTATATGCTGATGATGATGATGAATTGCGTGGCGGTTGTGAGTGTTTATTTTGGGGATTTAGTGGTTCATTAGTAGTAACCATTTGTATGTGGATTCAGTAGTTGATGTTATGGGTGTGGGTGTATATATATATGTATATATAATGGAAGATAATGGAAGAAATTATTATTCTTAAAGGTATTGTTGGTATGTATATTTTTCTACACGCCAAGTCTCTAATTGTCAGTCTAAATACCCCCTCCCTTTCTAGATGAATTCCAGGCTGTTTATTTATATATCGGGTTGAAGTATATTACTGTAAAGCGCTTAACTATTAGCTTTTTTTTTCCTTGACCTCGCTCGTTGGGGCCTCTTCTCCCCTCACTGAAATATCCAGCCCTGGATATTGTTTAGTTAGCATAGGTAGAGCTGGTCAAATACTGTGCTAGAAGTGTGGGGAGAGATAACTGTGGGGATATAGTGTGTGATCTGTAGTAGAAAAGCCATTTTTCAGAAACAAATTAATAAACAATACAAATTATCCACCAACTAGATTACTCTTAGACCAGATTAAACTTGGAAAGTGGAGCTTTTTGCACAAGACAATTAACCTTTCTGGTAGATCTCATTAGTATTAGCTAAGAGTTGAGTGTTATAAAAATTTACCTGGTTCTAATATCACTGACAGGCACCCAAAAACACCCACAAGCACATAAAAACACCCACAAGCACATAAAAACACCCACAAGCACCCACACACACACCTATGAACGTTATATCCCAACTTGTAGTATCCGATTGGCTTGCTATAGGGTCTCAAGTGTTTGGTGGTTGCTGTAGTAATGTAATCTTTCTCGAAAATATCATCACCACAAACCACCTGGCCACACATTCTCTTGGATCGATAATCACCTTCAGCCAGTTTGTTCTAGTGGCTTTTGCCAGTTATACTGAAAATTGTGACTTTTCAGGTGGTGTAACCGGTAAACGATGGAAACGTTTATACTTACGGGAATCCACGGTGCCAATTTGGAAGTGGACTATCCCGGTGGTGCTATACTTTATGAATTCGCTATTAAATAACTTGGTGTGGAAATTTAACATCACCATTCCCATACACATTATATTCAGGTCGAGTGGGACGGTGCTAACTATGGTTATTGGCTATTTCTTTGCCGGAAAGAAGTATAACCGCCACCAGGTAATGTCGTCGGTCATTATAACCTTGGGTACAATTCTAGCGACGTTTCCCTGGGGCCAGTCTCCGGGGCTCCTGCTGCAGACTAGCATGAACCCAACCTTTATTTACGGCATAGGTATACTTTTCGTCTCTTCCATCATCGGTGCATTCATGGGGTTGTACGGAGAATCTATATATCGAGAATATGGCAACCAGTGGCGGGAGGGGATGTTTTACAATCATTTTCTTGCGTTGCCGCTCTTTATGGCGTTTTCTCCAACCTTGTACGAGGAGTTTCGTGTCATTGTCAGTGATCCTGTGAGAATCACGGTGCTCCCTGGTGCACCACCTCTACCACGACAGCTAGTTAATTTGATCATGAACGTTTTGTCTCAGTATATGTGTATTCGGGGTGTTAATATGCTTGCTGGGAGATCCAGCTCGTTGACAGTGACAATTGTTCTATTAGTGCGTAAGTTTGTTAGTTTATTTGTGAGTGTGCTCTGGTACGGAAATGAGATGTCACCAGAGTCATTGGTTGGTGCGGCAGCGGTGTTTGGGGGAGCAGCATATTACAGCGTTAGTGGGATTAAAGCTAAAAGGGAGTGAATGGGGGGGGGAGAGTGAGAGAGAGAGAGAGTAGTGGTTAGCATTTAATGGGCTTGGAGTACAACAGGATGTAACTAATAGAAGATATAGATAGAGGTGATAGAGGTGTGGTGATAAAGGTGATACCAACGTATAATGATAAAAGTGATACTGAAGTGTAGTAATAAAAGGTGATACTAACTAGTGGTATTCTTAACTTGTAATGATAAAAGTAATCCTAGCTTATAATGATAAAGTTGATAAAAGTAATACTAACTTATAATGATAAAGGTGATACTAACTTATAATTATAAAAGTAATCCTAACGTATAAAGATAAAAGTACCCCTGACTACTAATCCTAACGTATAATGATAAACAACGCACCCACATCACTAATGTACATAAACATCACCCTTGCTAAGAAAATCATCCATCACACCTCTAACACAAGATTGCCCTGGGAATACCTAATAGTAAGCAGAACTAGTCACGGCATTTTTATCGCCAAAAGGATCACCATCGACCGACTCGGTATCGTCCTTAATCCTGGGTTTCGGTTTCTCCTGTTGGAGAGTTGTCACGGGAACATGAAGCTTCTTAGGAACTGGCGGTGGTGGCGACTTCTTACTGAGATCAAGCGTACGCAATCTTTGCTCAATCAGAGTATCTGGTTGTTCTTCATCCTCGGAATCAGTCTCAGTATAGTAGCTTTCGTCACTTTCGGATTCCTCCCCATACGTGGGGTCGGGTCCCCCTGCCGTCAGAGCATAGCCAGCTTTAATGTCAAACTTCTTGAATGCGTCAATCAACTGCTCGTTGGCATTGATCAAACTTCCCAAGAACTCCTCGTCCAAGGCTGCCGTTTTCGACGACTTGGCCCGGGGATCACCAGCACCAACAAACTGGAGATAGTTCAAAATCTTCCGTCTAATCTTCTTACACTTTTGGAACTCATCAAGAACCTTTTCACTATCTAATGGAGACTCTCCTGAGGGGATCTGTAGTAACAAATTGTTTAGTTGTGACGAGTGTGTATAGCAATTGGCAATGAGGTCTCTGATCTTAGGGGCTTCTACCGTATAGTTGATTTGGGGGATCTCGTATTCTTCGTCAGCGTAGACAATACCCTTCTTTCTCTTCTTTTTCTTCTTGGGGGTTTCCTTGGAGGTGGAAGATGCTGTTGTTGTGGGCACGTCTGCTGGACGGGGCGATCTTGGTACTGGAGACCTTACTTTAGGTGATGGTGCTGGTGGAGGAGAGGTATATCCGCTATCTCCAATAGATCTGGGTTCCTCACTATCAAAAACGTCACCTGACTGTTCATCACCATCGGTATGGTTACGTCTTTCTCTTCGTGGTCTGCCACCACCGCCAGGGACACTTTTATACAAGGACTGTAAGTACTTATACCCGTCTAGATCGGCCAACTCCGTCTTCCATCCGATGGCCAACCCTCGCACTTGTTTTTGGACCCGACGGTCGTAGGGAATACCAGCACCGGTCTTGGCCAGGCCAATGATTATGCCTCGAAGGACATCGATCAACTTATCGTCCCGTGCAATCACGGGTCCGATTTTACTTCCAGAGTTCAAGATTAGCAATTCAAGAATCAGGAGTGCCCGCAATTGCACCTCGACCGATTCTCCATACTTGATCTTTTTCCTGATGGCCCGAGCCGCTTCTGTGGCTCCTGATGAGGGCTGGATCCGGATAAGCTCTAAGAGGTCGGATAGGTAGAGTTCAAGCGACTCGTCGACTTCATCGTTGCGATGGTCCTGGGACAATTGGTTGATTTTGATGGTGATTGAGGTGAGCGGACGTTCTCCAAAGATTGGCATTGTTGAGATGGAGGAGTAATGGGTGAGGAATATGGGTCAGGAATATGGAAGACGTTTACAGTGTCTACTATGAAAATTGCCAGTATAAAAAACTAGTGCCGAGGATAATGAGGGGGAGTTTCCACCAGTATAAAAAAAGTAATAGCAAACTTTACTATACCCCCAAGGCCAATAGAAAGAGATAACCTTATACAGAAGAACAGATGAAGGAAAACAAACAAATCCAAAAAAATTCCAGAATGAAATTCCCTATCACC
>JAJLZI010000045.1:0-95945 GCA_030572135.1 Intestinozyma alai | reverse complement strand
AATTGGCGACAACATTGGGCAGGTAGTTGGTTTAGGGACCACGCTTAAAACAATACGGTCATATATACTGGACAATATTGAGAAAACAGGCTATAATGGTTACATCGGTTTTCTGGATGAATATTTGCCAGTCGCTGATTTCTCTTCTCTAGATGGGATAGTGGTCTGTCTTGCTTATTGTGATGTTTTGCGGTATTTATGCATGCCATCATTGCCGGTATGAGGGTCGTGTTTTTTGCATTCTTCTTGAGAGACCCCAGACTAGAGTCGGTGCAATCGTTAGAACTCCAGAACCACGAGCCAGCTACGGAAACCAAAGGAGAGGCGTCCAAACCTGCCGACGACTTCATCTTCGGCAAATTGAAAGGAGTACTCGAGTTATTAAGAAATGAGTGCACATTATATATATCTTGTAAATAGCTATGATCAGGAAATATAAAGCGATCCTGTCAGAACCATTCACCAGCCCCCCGCAGAACTGACTACTCCAGAAAATGGGTGTAGAACATGCCCGCATTGTCCATTTGAGACATTCAATTATTATCCCCGGAAAGAAGCCCCGTGCTTAGCCAGGTAATCAACCTGTAGACCTTCAAATTCTATCGTCTATATTGTGCAGAACACACTCTGCCGACAAGAATCGGTAGTTCCATATGAAAATGCGCCACTACAACCAATTCCCGACACTTTTGCCCATTGGCCATAAATGAAGACTTAACCACAGGACACCGCTGGATTGAGAATCCCCTATTATTTCCAAATCTGGGCTGTAAGTGTGTTCCACTGTACATTTACCTATCCTCCCCACCGTGATGTGATCTGATTATATTAACATTCTGTGCATGCAATCACCCAATATTAATCAAGTGAAGCAGATGTGATAATCGGGTTGTATTGCGCCACACCTGGTTACCCGTCACTCTACCGAAAGCTTATCTGGAAATCTGGTCTCTAGTATTGTGGGAATGCGGAAGATTACGGTTCCCTCGTAAAAAGCCCTTCGTAGATAGTCACTTTGCAACCGGGGGGAAGTTCTTTTCCCACAAAAAAAGTAAAGTGCCCTTCTGAAAACCTTAAACGAGGAAGTGCACCAAAGGTGCAGCTTGAGGAATTGCAGAATGTACTCTTTGCAGCCCCCATTCTCCTTCCCATAGCAAACCCCGTCATTCTGTATAAATGGATGGGGAATTCCCGTCTTTGCTGCTTGTTCATTTCCAGCAAACCATTGAAAAAACTTCAACCATGGTTGATACTTGTCTGAATAGAGCCATTGATGCAGATGTCTATTTCGAAGCCAGAGTCGCGGCTGTCCCCGTCACGTTCATATTGTCTGCTGTGGGATCCTTCTTCCCGTTGATTGCGATGAACTCGAAACGGTTCAAACTACCCCGGAAATTGTTTTTTGTCACCCGCTACTTTGGCAGTGGGGTTATCGTCGCTACTGGGTTCATCCACCTATTGGCAGAAGGTCGGATGGCGCTTGCCGACCCGTGCTTGGGTGGGGTTTTTAAACAGTACCCTTGGCCCGAAGGAATCGCCCTAATGTCGTTGTTTTTGTTTTCTTTCTTTGACATTATGGTCAACAAGACGATCCAGGAACGAGTCAAGAACCAGGCGGAGTCAAGAAAGCTCTCTGACTTTGACTCGGCCTCTCACGAAAACGACCTGGTATCCAAGGCCGACAATATGGAGAAGGAGTTCGACGTACACCAGCACGTGTCGGATATCAGAAAGTACCAGAACCTCTACCAGCAGATTCTTAACTGTGTCCTCTTAGAATGTGGGATTGTGCTCCACTCGGTGTTTGTCGGATTATCGTTGGGGATTACCGGGACAGGCTTTGTAAGTTTGTTCATTGCCATTTCCTTCCACCAGTTCTTTGAAGGTTTGGGTTTGGGGACCCGGTTTGCCACCACACCTTGGCCCAAGGGCAAGAAGTACTGGCCCTGGGCTATGGCCGTGGCGTACAGTTTCACCACGCCTACCGCACTCGGAATCGGCATTGCTGTGCGTCACTCGTATGCTCCCGGGTCAAGAAGCGCCTTGATAACCACGGGGGTTTTTGACTGTTTGTGCGCCGGTATCCTTATCTACAACAGTGTCGCCGAGCTCATGGCGTACGACTTTGTCTACTCGTCGGAGTTGGCAAACAAAAGCATACAAACGTTGTTATGGGGCTTTTTCTGGCTTGCATTAGGAGCCTTTGCCATGGCGTTTATTGGTAGGTGGGCCTGATTGGCGGTCATGAGCATCTTCCTTCCAAAGGCTCTCCAAAATACATTTTATAAATAGTTACTACACAAAGTACTTCCCTATGGTTTAATAGTTTAATAGTTATATAAAACAGCATCATACCCTTACACAGCGGTATATGCTCTCAGAAATATATAATGTAAAAGAAAGCTCTGGGTGATGTATTCATCGTTGCCGAAGGTATATCTTGGAAAGAAGGTTTCAAGCATGGGTTATAGTTGTAATGGCTGCGAAAATTACTTTTTTTTTTTTTTTTTTTTTTTTTTTTTTTTTTTTTTTTTTTTTTTTTTTTTTTTTTTTTTTTTTTGTTTTTTTTTTGCTTTTTTTTTGCTTTTTTTTGTGCTTTTTTTTGCATCTATTTCTTGTGTGGGGGTTCCCTCTTGGGCTTTACCACCTCCTCAACTCCCCCAGCTTACCTCAACGAACTTGCCAGGTAATGCCTCTATAGATTTCCCTAAAACATAACTAGAATTATGGTGGGCACACCCAGTCCCAGGATATCCCGTGCCGCACCCCTGAGGGTATCCTCCTTTGCAATTTCGAAACCAACCCCCAGAACACATCCCCCGCGCCAAAAAGCCGCACTTTCCCTACCCATGCAGCACACAATAGACGCACTTCTTCACCCTTGCTTCCACCACGCACCCCCCACCCCCTCTTGTACCATTCTCGGTAGCCGGTCCCCCTCCAACTACAGCGGAGGCTTATATTTATGGGATTGTTGAAAGCAAGAGCAACACAATCACCTCATTCATCCCGGTTAGGAAATCATGCCGCATTGCTAGGAACGATTTCCAAAGTAGGAACTCATCCCGACAAACCTCTCCGAAAGTAGTCCCGGTGTATCTCCATGTTCACCAGTATATAAAACCCCAGGTAAAGGTCCCCTTTTCCACAAACAACCATGGAGGGACCTTCCTTCCCCAACCAACTACCCGAACCATGCTCAGGCAATTAGATATAGAAACCCTCCTCGAAGAATTAACGTTGTCGGAAAAAATCTCGCTATTGGCGGGATACGATTTCTGGCACACCTTCCCCATCAAGCGGCTAGGAATCCCTTCGGTGCGTGTGTCTGATGGCCCCAACGGTATCAGAGGAACCAAATTCTTCAATAGCGTTCCTTCCAACTGTTTTCCCTGTGGTACTGGCTTGGCTGCCACGTTCAACACCGATCTTTTGGTCTCGGTTGGTGAACTCATGGGCAAAGAAGCCAAGATGAAAGGTGCCCATGTCATCTTGGGTCCCACCTGTAACATTGTAAGAGGTCCTACTGGTGGTAGATCATTCGAGAGCTACTCGGAGGACCCTCTTTTGTCGGGACATGCTGCTGCGTCGGTGGTGCTGGGTATACAGAGCGAAAATGTCGTTGCTTGTTTGAAGCACTTTGTGTGTAACGACCAGGAGAGCGAGAGAAAAGCGGTCGATGTCATCATGACCGAACGTTCCCTCCGAGAAATCTACATGAAGCCATTCCAAATTGCTGTTCGTGATGCGTGTCCAAAAGCCATGATGACGGCGTATAACAAGATCAATGGAGTCCATGTTTCTCAAAACAAAAAGATCTTGCAGGACGTATTAAGAAAAGAATGGAACTGGAACGGGTTAATCATGTCGGACTGGCACGGAGTTTACTCCACCAAAGAGTCGTTGGATGCTGGTCTCAATTTGGAGATGCCCGGGCCCACTAGATTCAGACAGGAGCTTCAAACCACCCACGCCATTCAAACCAACGAGATCCACCGAGATGTGATTGACGATAATGTCCGCCACGTGTTGCAGTTGGTGAATGAAAGTTTCAAAGCTGGCATTCCCGATGACGTGGTGGAGTCACCCAACCCTTCCAAGGAAGCAGAGGCGTTACTTCGCAAAGCCGGGGACGAGTCGATTGTGTTGTTGAAGAATACCGACGACATTTTGCCGTTGCCCAAGACCGCCACCAAAGCCATTAAAAAGATCGCCGTTATCGGCCCTAACGCCAAGGCAGCCCAGGATTCCGGCGGTGGGTCCGCCTCTTTGAACGCCAGGTACAAGGTGACCCCCTTTGATGGTATCCAGGCCAAGCTTGACGATTCCATAGAGTTGACCTACGCCCTTGGCGCGCACTTGGACAGGAACTTGCCTGATGTGGGCCAGCTTCTTGTCAATTCCAATGGCGAAAAGGGGGTCACCGGTAAATTCTACAAGAACGCCCCTGGCTCAGCCGACAGAGAGCTTTTCGAAGAGTTCCTTTTGCCCACCTCGAGATTGTTCTTGTCGGACTTTAAGAGCGACAAGTTGGATAGAAAGCAACTCTTATTCTATGCCGACTTTAGTGGGTACTTTATCCCGGACGAAACCGCCGAGTACAACTTTGGGTGTTCGTGTTTGGGGACCGCGCAAATCTTTGTTGACGGCAAGTTGGTTGTGGATAACAAAACCAAGCAAGTTAAAGGCGATGCTTTCTTCTTGGGCTTGGGAACCAGAGAGGAAAGAGCGTCGATAAAGTTGCAGAAGGGCGTCAAGTACGAGGTGCGGGTGGAGTTTGGGTCGTCACCAACGTTCACCTTAAACAAGGCAGCTCTTGAAGGTGGAGGTGTTTTCTTTGGTATTCAAAAGAAGGCCACACCTGAAGAAGCGATCCAGGAAGCCGTCGACGTTGCCAAGGATGCCGATGTAGTGGTGTTGGTGGTTGGTATTTCCAAGGAATGGGAGTCGGAAGGGTTTGATCGCCCCAACATGGATATCCCCGGGTATACCGATAGGTTGGTGGAGGAGGTCACCAAGGTCAATCTGAACGTGGTTGTGGTTAACCAGTCGGGGTCGCCCGTGACGTTGCCGTGGATTGACGGCGTCAAGGGATTCGTGCAGGCGTGGTATGGTGGTAACGAGTTGGGTAATACTATCGCCGACGTGTTGTTTGGCGACTATAACCCATCGGGTAAGTTGTCGATGACGTTCCCCAAGAGGTTAGAAGATACTCCTGCGTATGTTAACTTTGGCTCCACCAACGGCCAAGTATTGTACGGCGAGGATGTGTTTGTGGGCTACCGGTACTACGAAAAGGTGGACAAGGATGTATTGTTCCCATTTGGATTTGGATTATCATACACCACGTTTGAGATCAGCGACCTTGCGGTTACTGTGCGTGATGACGTGGTGCACGCCACTGTCAAGGTGGCCAACACCGGTAGCGTCGATGGGGCTGAAGTTGTGCAGTTATACGTGCAACAAGCAAACCCAGCCATTATCCGTCCCAGCAAGGAATTGAAGGCGTTTGCCAAGGTGTTTGTGAAGGCAGGAGAACGCAAGGAGGTGAACTTATCGGTGAGTGTCCAGGAAGCCACATCCTACTGGAATGGGTACAAAAACAAGTGGCAGTCCACCAAGGACAAGTATAATGTTTTGGTGGGGAACAGCTCGGATAACATCACCCTTACAGGATCGTTTGACACGGACAGAACGTACTATTGGTTGGGTGTGTAGATGCACAAAGCCATCAGCTAGAACTGGCCCATGCAGAGTATATAGTTTACATAACTACTTATCCCCAGGAAATACAGCAAAACAAATACTTTATAACAGCTTATACAGGGTTATATACACATTCTTATCTATCCACACCAGCAACTCCCTTCGTATACCTGGTGACTGCCCTTACAATTACAAACACCACTACAAAAGGATTAGCCAGACTTGTGCATCCACAAACACACCACACAATCAATTCAACTGCACGTAGTTCCCGGGAAACACACCAGTTTGCCCATTATACCTCCCGGTCCACCAACCGTTGCTGTCTTCGGTTTTCTGGACTATTTCAATCACTGCGCCAGCAGGAAACGTGAGGTCACCTTGTGCCTGGGCCGTGTAGTCGTATAACGCAGTACATGTCAGACTAGCCGGAACCGCTGGTGCTGGGGGTACAACAGCAGCAGCACCGGGCACAGCAGCACCAGACGCACTATACGAAGGTGCCGAAGTAGCTGCCGTTGTGGGTGGAGCTCCGTACGCAGGCTGTCCATACGAGCTTGCCGAAGTAGAAACCGGAGACGACTGTGTGTAGCCACCGTAAGCAGCCTGGGGTTGGTACCCGGGTCCCTCTGGAGCCTTATAATCACCATATGGTTGTTGCTGCTGCTGCTGGCCATACAGTCCAGGAGTATACACTGGCAAGGCCTCACCCTGACCAGGACCAGCAACTGGGGAACCTGGAGGAGGACTGTTCATCATAGCATGGCGTCTTTTCGTGGCCTCCAACTTGGACTTTGCGTGGCCAACCTTGAAATGCGTGATACCTATAGCATCAGTCTGCTCCTCGATATCGCCTCGCTTGAACGTGTACGCCTCAACGATATCCGTGGACAAGTCAAAGTACGGAATCTTCAACTCCTCCATCCGGTTGTACAACGTGTAAAAGATGTTTAGCTGCATATAGTACAAGCTGACAAAGAGCGGTCTCAAGAAATCGGCCTGCATTTGGAACAAGATTGGCAACTCAGTCTTCAACATATCGTTGTAGTAGTCATACTCTTGCTGGGCTACCTCAACCTCAGCCTCGGCACTATACATCTTCTCCTCGTCCTTGGTGGTTCTTTCCTTCTTATCTTCGTACCGCTTGTGGTTCCTCTTGTGCCGGTCCAAGTCCAATTGCTTGTGGTCTCTCTTTACCGACATTTTTCTGATCAGCAGGATAATCTTCAACAACTCCTGGGCTGGCTGGACAATACGCTTTTCAATCAACTCCAAATCGGGCTTCAACGTATCCTTAAGCTCCTTAACAACCTCGCGGTACTGCTCAGCGGCTTTGATACCCTCGGGGTTGTCTTCTGCCTGGGTCGCATTGGGGTCCGACAACTTTCCACTAATTGGCTTGTAGATCTCTTCAAACGCCTTGGAAAATTCAATTTGGTAGTCCAACATGCCGTTGACGGCACTAAAGTACCGTTGGGACTCGTCACTCAACTTCTTGGTTTCGATTTCCAACTCTTTGAACCGTCTCTCGGCGTCCTGGTACACGGGGTCCACGGTGATTTCGCCCATGTTCATCTTCTGCCGGAACGACTGTGGAGCTCTCACTATCGTTTTCTTTAACCCTTTGAACGACATCGCGGCTGGTTCTGGGAGTGGTTTTGTGAAGGTGGTATACCGTTCCAGCTGTACAATGGATGAGCGTACTAACAAGTGATGACCAGCTCTAGAGGGGGTTATTCGCGCCTTTGAATGGTTGGTTAGGGGGGCAGGGGCTCAGAGGAAAAAACCAATGGCTGGTCGTGTGATGTGACCAATTTCATTGTCAGTGGGGAATGGCCAGGGGGTTTGGGTGACTTGGCTGCATGGTCCAAACATGGTATACACACAAGGTGGATGTGTTTGGTAGTACTTGTTAGTACTTGGCGCTTATATCTCACGGACGGGGTTGTTCTGTCTAGTGTCTGTGTTTGGGAGAAGTGTCATTATGGGCATTTTACGCCACGGCTTAACCGGATAAGAGGTAGTTACCAATTGATTACATTCGCAGAGGTCCCTTACTGTCCCCACTAATACTTATCTATATATCACTAATCCCACCCAGTATAAGGCACCAAGGCAATGTAGAGAGTTCCCATCAATCCATTGCTCCATCAATCCATTGCTCCATCAATCCATTGCTCCATCAATCCATTTCCCCACCAACCTATTTCCCCACTAAAAGTAAACTCTACTACATAATTGTTTTTTTTTCGCACCCATTATACGACTGGTAGCGCAGACCCCATATATAGCAAACTTTTGTGTATACCAATTCCTAGCCGCTATAGGAACCATGCAGTTCAGCAGATATGATCAATGAGTACTTGATATACATGTCGAATGAGGCCAAGTACGTCCTTGGGCACATCTTGGCCGTCCTTGTCCTTCCACTAGCCATCATTCAGGCAATTTACGGGTGGGTGCAACAAGGAATCGTGGTAATCTCCCATGAAGCACAAACAATCCCCGACAGAGCCCATTACATCTCCGATAGGTACATTATTCACTCTCCATGGTGCATATTCAAAAAGCTCCAACTGAAGAAAGTCAGCTACAGCTACCGCGGGGTCCGTCTCACCAAATACCAAGGATACGACGACTACCGCTGGGGAAAGCCAGTATCTTCCCATCCGACCCCCAACCCCCATTGTATCACCCTCCAGGTAACCCCGTCAGTATCGCCAAACGATCACGCCTATATAAACCAGGTGTCTGAGGCTGTGCGTCTGATTTTCCCACTACCGGGCTACGACGATGGGTCTTTGGCCCCGATTATCCTCCGGTTAGCCTGGCACTGCTGTGCCACATACGACCAGGCTACTGGAACTGGCGGGTCCAATGGCGCCACAATGAGATTTGTGCCAGAAATCACAGACTCTGGCAATACCGGCCTCGACGTGGCCCGTGGAGCTTTAGAGCCCGTCAAACAAAAGTATCCCCTAATATCGTACTCGGACTTGTGGACATTGGCTGGCAAGCTAGCCGTAGAAGCGATGGGTGGGCCCACCCTGATTGTATGGAATGCCGGCAGGGTCGACTGTCGTGACACCAGGCACGTTCCTGGCAATGGCAGGCTCCCGTTTGCCGATAAGGATGCACATCACATTAGAACCACCTTTTCCCGAATGGGGCTCAATGACCAGGAAACAGTGGCCCTTATGGGAGCCCATGGATTGGGACGGTGTCACAAACAGTACAGTGGGTGGGACGGCAAATGGACCGTCAACCCTGTCAAATTCTCCAATGATTTCTTCACTGTGTTGCTTAACAACCACTGGCATATGGCCGAAGTCCCTGAGACTGGACGGGTACAGTACTACACCCCAGACAAGAGTTTAATAATGCTAAACACCGATATGGAGCTCATCCGTGACCCCGATTTCCGGTGCTGGGTAGAGGTTTATGCTGACGATGAGGTGAGATTCTACACCGATTTCGCCAACGTGTTTAGCAAGTTGCTTGAGATGGGCATTACACGTGACACCCACAGAAATGTCTTGCCCAGGTTATCGTATTGAGTTGTATTGCTAAAAGGTGGAATTTATTCGAAAAGGTGGAATTTATTCAAAAAGGTGGAATTTATTCGAAAAGGTGGAATTTATTCGAAAAGGTTGCAATTTATTTTATCCCACCTTCGGGGATAAGCCGCCACAAAAATAAAAAGAAAACAATGGAAACGAAAAAACGCACAACCATGACGCACTGTCCCCTACAAAAAGAAATTCACCCTCATGCAACAACCTTACTGGGCTTTGTTGACCGTTTTCTCCCGCTGACCGAGGGCAGAAAAGAAAAAAAAAATTGCGCTAAAAAGCGAAAAATTCACTAATATATAATCGAGCCACTTTTCAGACCACTTTTACTAGTTCCTTCCCGCTAGGAAAAGCTAGCCATACTTAGTAAGTGTATTACCACACGACTGCTCGGCACCATGACTATGACTATAGAAGATGTCCCTCATATAGAAGATTACGACGTTTTTCCCGAATCGGGGTTCTTGCCCCAAGAACTCCCATTAGTCAGATTGCCTCAACAATACTACGAACCATGGGAGACACTTATGGATAATCTCCCGGCGCTAATTTTAACCCGCAGAATCCGGCCATTGGTTGACAGTAAGCTTGCTGTATTGGACACCGACCTTCTCAGCGACGAACGGGAGTACAGACGGGCATACCAGGTGTTGGGCTTTCTTGCCCATGCATATATATGGTCTACCGATGCTGAACCAACAAATAAATTGCCCCAGCAAATAGCCAAGCCATGGATCGAGGTTTCAAACCACTTAAGATTGCCTCCTATAGCCACGTATGCCGGGTTATCACTCTGGAACTATAAGCAGATCCTCCCCACGGCTCCTGGTGAGGATATCTGGGACTGGGACAACTTAACCACGATAAACACGTTTACCGGTTCGACCGACGAGACGTGGTTCTTCTTGGTGAGCGTGTACTTTGAACAGAAGGGCTCAATAGTCATAAACACTGGGTTGGAAGTCATCAGACGGGCATACAATAACGATATCCCCGGAATGGTGGACTACCTCCAGCAGTTGGCCGAGGGTATCGATATCCTCGGGTCGGTGTTGATGCAGATGGAGGAACGGTGTGATCCTCACGTGTTTTACTTTAAGATCCGGCCGTTCCTCGCCGGATGGAAAAATATGGCCGATATCGGCTTGGACAAGGATGGGGTGCTTTACGGTGATGAATCCAAGCCACGTGCCTATGCTGGCGGGTCGAATGCTCAGAGTTCGTTGATTCAGTTCTTGGATATACTTTTGGGGGTCAAACACTACTCTACCGGCGAAAGACCGTTGCCATATAGACAAGGCGGCGAGTCTCCTTCTAAGCCGTCGCCAGGAAACAGCTTTATGGACGAAATGCGCAAGTACATGCCTGGACGTCACCAGGACTTCTTGCAACGGGTTGGCCAGGTTACAAACATCCACGACTTTGTTACCCGGCACGGCGATGCTCATCCCGAGTTGGTGTTGAGCTATGACGCATGTTTGGCCATGTTGAAGCTGTTCCGCGACAAACACATCCAGATCGTCACCCGGTATATAGTGTTGCAGGCTAAGAAAACCTCCAGCATGGGATCCTCGGCCACAAGAAGATCCGGACTAGCTAGAGCGAAGAAGTCCGGGGCCGAAGAAAAGGGAACTGGTGGCACGTCGTTGTTGCCGTTCTTGAAACAGTGTAGAGACGAAACTGGTGACCCTGCTGCTGGTAACTGGGGTAAGCGTATTCTCAGTGATGGGGTAATGAGATTGAAGTATTCCAAGTCGAATGCAATCAATGAGGATTAGTGTCTAAGTAGTTATATGTTTATATGGTGTTTAAAAGGTTTATGTAGGCGTGATTTATCAGTTTTCCTATAAGGGGAGGTTTATTTGTAGATATTTGGAGTGGTTTATATTAACGGGTGGTCAATGATGTTATAGTATATTAGTAATTTTCACAGCCATTTCACAATTTGCAGCAATTCCTCACCAATTCTTATCAAATTTCCACCATTTTCTATCTATTCCTACAATCTCAACTCCCTTCACTAACCCACCATCACCTCACATCAAGACTTCATTAATAAACTGCCAACATTTACCCTCCTTACTCTAACCATATAATTTACACATTCGGACTTCTGACGACTTTTCCGAAGAGGACACAAAACTTGTGTTCGTGAAAAAATAAAAAAAAAAAATTTTTTTTCCATCTCACTTTGGAACCACTTTTATGACTCTTCCATGCTTCAAAGACTAATCCCAACCATCAATACTATCACCACTATCCGAGCCAGTGTATTACGTCGAAGTATGTCTACCGTTCCTGTGATTTCCAAAGTCACCACTGCCGATAATGGCGTGGCCGCTGTTGCAAAATCTGCCACACCCTCGCCAGCTAAACCACAATCAAAGAAGGCATCCAAGAAAAGCAAGGCCCAGGAATTCCTCTTGAAAACACCAAAAGGAACCAAAGACTGGGCCGATAAGGATATGGTGGTTAGAGAAGCCATATTTACCACGTTGTCGACGCTATTCAAGAAACATGGTGGTGTAACTATCGATACCCCGGTATTTGAATTGCGGGAAATCTTGACCGGTAAGTATGGAGAAGACTCCAAGTTAATCTATAACTTGGAAGACCAGGGTGGAGAATTAACCTCGTTAAGGTACGACTTGACGGTTCCGTTTGCCCGGTTTGTTGCCTGTAATAACCTCAACAGTATTAAGCGGTACCACATTGCCAAGGTGTACAGAAGAGACCAGCCAGCTATGACCAAGGGGAGAATGAGAGAGTTTTACCAATGCGACTTTGACATTGCCGGTAACTACGACGCGATGGTCCCCGATGCCGAGATCCTCAATCTTGTATGCGAAGGTTTGTTTGGGTTGGGAATTCAGGACTTCAAAGTCAAGCTCAACCACAGAAAGATCTTGGATGGGATATTCGAGGCCTGTGGGGTTAAGGAAGCCGATGTCCGGAAAGTGTCTTCAGCAGTCGACAAATTGGACAAGTCGCCCTGGTCGGCGGTCAAGCACGAAATGGTGGCGGAAAAGAACCAACCAGAGGAAGTTGCCGATAGAATTGGCGAGTTTGTTAAGCACAGTGGATCTATTCGTGAAGTGTTGTCGTTATTAAAGAGCAACGAATTGCTCACCAGCAACACTTCTGCCCAGCAGGGTATACGCGATATGGAGATCTTGGCTGACTATGTAGAGGCGTTTGAAATCGACCGGTTTATCAGCTTTGACTTGTCGTTGGCTAGAGGGTTGGACTACTATACCGGGTTGATCTATGAAGCCGTCACTGCAGCCTCAGCCCCACCGGAAAATGCCAGCGACTTGAAGGAAAAGGCTCACAAAGATAAGAAGGAGGTGGACGATGCTTCTGAGTACGTTGGTGTTGGTTCCATTGCTGCTGGTGGCAGGTACGACAACTTGGTGGGTATGTTTTCCAACGGGAAATCGATTCCCTGCGTGGGGATTTCCTTTGGTGTGGAGAGACTCTTTTCCATCATCAAGGCCCGTGCTGCCAAGCAGTTTCAACAGCTCAGCCCCAACCACACCCAGGTGTACGTTATGGGCTTTGGTGGTGGTGAAGGATGGACTGGGTTCTTGAAGGAAAGAATGCAGGTCACCAATGCGTTATGGAAGGCTGGAATAAACGCCGAATACTTGTACAAGACCAAGGCTAATATTAGGAAACAGTTTGATGCTGCTGAGAAGGCTGGGGCTAAAGTGGCGGTGATTCTTGGCAAGGAGGAGTACCCTGCTGGTAAGTTTAGAATTAAGGTGTTGGGACAAGGTGAGGATAGTGATGAGGGTGAGTTGATTGCGGTTGATGACCTTGTGGATGTGATTAAGAAGAAACTTGGTGAGATTAATGAGGATGGTGTGGACGATATCACTCGTATTATTAGAGCACTCTAAGACAAGGAATAACGTGTACATGTAGTGTCAGGGTAGATAGTATTGTCAGGGTACACAAGTATTGTATATAGATTCAATATACACCAACTATTTAACTTGTGGTGTCTCCAAGCTTTCGTATATAGAAAGATCACAATAAACTACGCCACATAAACTACGCCACATAAACTTACAAACATAACCCAACTACAAAATCTACACTAATTCTCATCCAATCTGCTCACATTACTGCCGTGCTTCTCTTTACCTTCCCTCTTCACTCGATTCCACAACGTATTCACGTCATTGAATACAAACCACCAAATCACCCCGCACCACGAAGTCACCTGCGGCAAAGGATCGTAAAACTCGGCCGCTATTCTCCGCAACTCCGGCAACCGGGTCCAGGCGATATACGGAAAGTCGTGATGCTCATTATGGTATCCCACATTCCACGTCACCAAGTTGAGACTTCCATAGTACGAATATGTTTCTGCCGGCAAAAGCTCTTTTGAGATGTTACTTCCTTTGATGGTTTCACCTTTGGGAGCATTGTTCTCGTTCAACACGTAGTGCTCGGCTATAAAGTGGCCCGAGCAAGGGTGTAACGACCCCGCCAAGAAGGAACTCATAATAAAGTACCCAAAAGCTCTCCACCCGAAATACCTCACGATAACCACGTCAAACAACATCTGCCAAACCACATTCATCAAGTGTATATACGTGAACTTGATCTGGGTAATAAACATCGGTCTTAATGCGTAGAAGAAGATCTGGAACGTAGCAAAAAACACCTTCCCCAATAAGTTCGAGAGGAAGATCGCCTCAAATCTGGTGGGTAAGTCGGTATCCAAATACTTGTCACCAAGAAACTTATGGTGGAGCTGGTGATAAGGCTGGAACGACGCCGAATACGGAATACCAATAGGCACATTAGCGACAATAGCAAACAACTTATTATGAAGCGGTTTCTTAAAGAGCAAGTTGTGCGAGAGCTCGTGGATGGCGAGGAAAATGGCCTGGTTAGACGTGGCACCAATCACATATGCCAATAACATATATTTCCATGATAACACCGCAGTGTTGCGGAGGTAATACGCAATCGAGCACTGCAACAAAACCACCGCCATCACGTACCATTTGGTCTTGGGTTCATACCCGGTGAGTTTACGCACTTCCGGGTACCTGGCCAAGATCTGTTTCCTTCTGAGTGTGTGTGGTTCAGGCTCGTTCGTCCAGTAGAACTCATTCAAGACTTCAATAGGCGCATTGGCCGAGGGAGTAACAAACGTGAATGTTTGCTGAGAGTTCCTATGTTTGATACTGGCGTCCATAGTGGCTGAGATAAAGTATTACAAGGATTATAAAGACGGTAACCGAGATCTCTACAGAATACAGGTATAACCAGACACACAAACTACAGAAAGTGGTATACTAAACGTGAATAGGATTGGGTTCTACAATAGATATGAATGCCGTTATTTATGGGGCCACGATCCTGCTTGGAGAAATTGTAAGGAGAGAAAAAGAAAAAATGTGAAAAAAAAAATTGTGAAAAATTACATACCGATACGAGGAGGAGTTACGATGTACCCCGCTGGGCTCGGAGTTTTAGTTGGGAGAAGTGGGTACAATTTGTAGGGGCCAGAGTTAACCTTTGTATTGTGCTATAAACGTTGGCTATATGGATAGTTCATTTCTTGGGTTTGGCGGGTCATTTGGGGGGGGGGGGGATATTTGGAGGGAGTTGACTTATTGGGGGTTCTCTATTGGGGATTCTTCATTGGGAGACTCCTTATTGCCAAGAATATGTCGTGTTATTCCTCTGTGCTCTAGCTTGTATCTAATGAGGACAGCTTGGCTACTCTGTTACGATCCTCCACTCTTCTATCAGAGTCACTTGACATTTTTCAATCTACCAATTGGGTAAAGGGAGATTCCCATCAGGAACAAGGAACTCCCATCAGGTACAAGGAATTTCCTGCCCATCGAACCCCCTCTTCTCACCTCTAATCCCCACACAAAGAATATCTACAATCATAAATACTGGGGGTACAGCCCAAATCCATAGTTGCTAAAATTGGCCTGCTGATTGGAATTCGGCGCTTGGCCGGTGTTGGAGTTGGCTTGCTGCACTTGATTATACACAGGCGGAACCTGCGAATATCCCGCAAACGGGGCCGGCTGGGGCGCCGGATAGGCAGGGTTGTCCACGTGACCGGATCCACTGACAGTATTCCCATACAACGCAAACTGGGGAACCGGCACACTCGGGTACATTGGGTGAGGCATTACTGGCGGTCCCGTCCCTGCTTGTGGGTGAACAGACATAAACTGAGGCACCGACTGGTGAGGGTGGTACTGCGGATACGCATAACTCAAATTGGCCGGTGGCTGGGCTCCACTAGGCGCGTCCACCGGACCGGTGGGGGTGTGTCGCCATATATCTGCCGACTTGGAGCCGACAATGCCACTATCGTGGGATAATATAATCTCCTCGCTAAAGAGTGGCGTGTCGGTTGACGGCTTCACGAGTGGCTTATGGGTCTCCTCTTTAATAAGCGGCTTGCCAGTCTCCTGTTTGGTAAGTGGCTTATGGGTCTCCTCTTTAATAAGTGGCTTGTCAGTCTCCTCTTTAATAAGTCGCTTGTCAGCCTCTGCCTTCATTTCTACCCGCTCAGTAGTGCTCTCAAGTCCAGTGTTGAACTGCTTGGTGTGGCTGGCAATCATGGCTTCGATTTCCTGCAAGGTTGTGGGCACCACAACTGGTTCTGCATCTAATTCAGGACGGGACGCGGTCCGGGATTGTGGAGATGCCGTGGGGGCTTGGGCACCCGCTTGGTCTGGGGACAACTCTTCTTGCTTGATGGGGAAATCTCTCACGCCTTCCTCGTCCACGTTCTGGCGTGGCTCGGCTGCGCACTTCTTCTTCTTGTTGTTGCCGTTTCGTTCAACCTTCTTCTTCACTATCTCCAATTCCTTGGCTGGTGGCGCGGGTTTGGGGCGGGGCTTCTCCTTCACAACAAACCGCTTCTTGTCGGCGTCGACTGTTAATTCAAACGACCCAGCCGCCTGCAACACTTTCCTGATTACCTGCACCAACGCCTGTGCCCGCAACTGGTTTTCGTAGGCTTCTGTCTCCAGCTTAATCATATCTATGGTGGCGGCATTCTCCAACTGGGCCCGCAACCGTTCCTGCGCTGGTTCCGGGATAAACTCGGGAACCCCAGTTTTATCCAACAAGTCGGTGAAATCGCCCACCAAATGATTAATGTTATTCGCCTCAAACAACTGGTCATCTTTGAAGTCCTTAAACTGGCACTTGATCAACAGGAAGTCCCGGAAATGGACATCCTCCCAGAAATAGTACCGTCTCGTTGGTCGATCGGTGTTTTCCACAATTTCGTCGTCAACCGGGCCGGAGGAGGAAAGGTACGCAACCATTTTATTTAATATGGCACAACTGGACTGGACGCACCCTTTCCTCTCCAGGTACACCGCCAACATACCTTTGTTCAGTCTAAGCCAGCTAAATAGAAGCCGCAACACAATAAACAAGTTTCTCGTGTCCACTTCACGAAAATCAACCGCCTTCGCGGCATCCAAGACCTTCTCGAGGTACCGGAAAGCGAACCGCTGCATTTTCTCCTGCACCTCTTCGTCGGGACTTTGTTTGCGGTTCAACTCAGTGACGGTAAACAACACCGTGAGGTGCTGCACCACGATATTGATATCGGGAGCACCAATTAAACGAGAGAAATTGGTCGAGAGCGACTTGAACAAAAGATTCTCAATCTTGGAAAACGGCAACTTCTTCACCAAATTGGGCCCACTCCTATACTGCTGCGGGAAGCAAAAGTACCCCACAAGACACACCAAGTAAATGTTCACACAGTCCCCCAAAGTAAACTGCCTTTGCTTGTTGTCGTTCACCGCGTCCACCAAAGCAGTGACAAACCAATGTTTCTTGAACATGGCGTTCAAATTCGACTGCCCGAGTTTATACTCGGGTATCCTGGTGAACTGGGACCGCAAAAACCAGTAAATGGCGGAAAACTTGTCGTCAACCAAATTGTAGACCATCCCGATGTGGTTATAAGGCTCATTTAAAGCCGGAAGCAACAATATACAGTAGTTGTAGTACTGGATAGACGTGTAGTACCGGGGGAGAGTGGTACGGGCCTTCTCTTTGCTGGTGGCGGAACGGTTACGGAAATACTCCCGATTCGAGCTGCTAGGAATCACATAGCTGGTTTCCATAAATGTCTGGTGCCGGCAAATATCCCCCATGGACAAACAGCACCGATGGATCAAGTACAACACATTGGCCTGGAAATTGATATCCTGACAATCCTTGGCCGTGCTGGCAACCGTAAACTGGAAGTGGTTTAAAAAGAGGTTGGGGATAAACGAGTTCTTGTACCCTACGGCGAAATGCTTCATTAACCCGCAGTAGAATTGATACATTTGCCGGATAAGTTTCATAAAGCTATCGTTGATCTTGCGCATCTCCACCAGCCTCACTTTGAACTTCCCGGCTCGGCCCTCTTGTTGGCAGGCTTTGAATTCGCCATTGATCTGCTCAAAGAAGGTGGCGTGCTGGTGCTGGAAGAACTTGATAATCACATAATGGAACTCGGACCAGACTGAATCTAGGAGTTCTATAGTTGTGAACTCGGCTGCGGCTGCTCCCTGTTCGACTTTAGCATGGTACGCATTCAAGTCCTCGGTGACCCACACGTGGAATTTGGACTGCAACAACGTATTCCATCCCATCAACAACGACGGATCGGCGAATTTCTGCTGGAGAAATTCCTGAAGTTGCACCTTGAGACTTTCAATTTCATCGGCCCGGACCATTTAGGATAGAGTTGCGTGTTCTTTTTCCGGGTAGGGGGTGGGAAGTGCTGAGATATGTGCAGATGTGTGAATATATATATATATAGCAGGGAGGTGGGGTGGATGGGGGGTGAGGAGTGAGATTACTTTAGAAATGCTGTTGTGGACGAGTGTTGGGTTTCTCAGGATAGGTGCATTCTAACCGGGTAAATTGGACGTTGCTGGAATGTAAATAAGTGGGGCGGGAATATGGTTGTACTATTACAACTTGGCAGTACAGAGACTACGGTATCCACAATACAAGTACACCTGGTGTAGGATTAGTGACCTTTAAAGAACCTCTCAACAAGAAGCTGTAACAAGTGGAACTGGTCACTAAAGTAGAACGAAAAATTTTTTCCTGGACATTGTGTTGCTTGTGGTTTCAGTATTGGGGGGGGGACGATGGGTATACAACGTGGAACATGTAGTTGAAACCGCCATAATTCGGACCGTGAAGCTGGTACTTGGTGCTGGGAAATCCGGCTCGACCCGCCACCGGCACAATTGTCATGTCCGTCTTCATTTTGCCTTCGGAAAACCACGAATCTGAGCGGGTGTCGGAAGCAATATCGGCAGCAGAACTACATTCCGAAAAAACGGTCCCGCCACTTATCGGTATATAAGTTGATGGCAAATTCTTCAAAGTGGACTTGTAAGGTTGGACCTTTTGCACCTTTTTAGTCGAACCCTGTGATTTTCCCATCTGATCTCATCCTCCCGACTTTCCCCAATGACTCAACCAATTACCCATCCAATTACCCACCTGTCAGACGATGAGCCTGAATACGAGGTCAAGGTATATGTATACGACCTCTCACACGGATTTGCAGCTTTGTACTCCCCCATGATCTTAGGCACCAGCATCCCCGCCATCTACCACACCTCGGTCGTGGTCCGCGGTAAAGAGTACTACCTCGACCAGGGGATTAAAATCAGCTCTCCTCCCGGAACCACAAAATATGGCACCCCCATAGAAATTGTGAATGTGGGTACAACATTCATCAACGAGGATATTTTGAACGAATTTATAGACGACTTGAACCACCACGACGAGATGAAGTACCACGCAGTAAACTACGACCTTTTCCGAAATAACTGTAACCACTTTAGTGATGTGCTATTGGACTTTTTATGTGGACAACATTTGGAGGACCGGATTCTAAAGTTGCCGGAACTCGTATTAAATACCCCCAATGGACGGGTGTTGCAGCAAATGATATACAATGGAGTTGGGAACGGATGGTGATTCTCGGTGTATAAGTGTGTATTTAATGTGTATATGAACCGTAATGAAAACACCAAGCAAACAATCAACAAGTAAACACAACTAACAACTAACAACTAACAAGTAAACACAGCAACCCACACCAGGCATTCTTCTTTATCCATTGTATCCCCCCTGTGGTAGCCAGTTATTGTTGCCGCTCCCATATGTGGTACCAACAATCAATTCGAGACAGCCAAAAGTTGGTGGCAAAAAATACCACACCAAATGTGTTGATAGACGATCTGGTAAGGGGAGAATTGCCCACATCACCCCTCTGCCTGCCTACTATCTGTTATAGTGATCCCACTTTTCCCCAAACCCAGGTCCTGGTTATCTTTCTCCGTATAAAGAATCCTGTACCTGTCGACCAGGCCCAGTAGTACAAGGTTATTTTTATTATAGAGTCATGGACAACCCTTTAGTTGATGTATGTGTTAGAACAATAGTAAACAAGCAAATAGCTGCAAAAAATATTAATACTAACCCAATACTAGTCATTGAACCTGATCAATCTATCAATGGATACGTCTATGCTGTCCAATGACCCCCAGACACTCAACTCTACTGAAAACACGTCTTTTGCCAGTGATAACATGCTTGGCGGTGGTGGTGGCGGCTCTGGAGGTCTGACTTTTGCGTCCCAAGATTACTCCAGCACACCTCTGGCAAAGTTCTGGCAATCAACCAGCTATTCTGGAAACACCAACAGCCTGCCTTTTACTAACTATAATGTCCAGCAGCCACAACAGTCAACCCCGCAGCAGCAGCAGCAGCAGCAATTGGGCCACCACCAGCAACTGGGCCACCACCAGCAACTCCAGCTGCCCTTATCTGTCAACATGCCGTCTCAGTACCAGCCGTCGCTTCTCAGTAGAACTGACAGCGACACTCACCGTACCGGTCCAAATACCGCCACCCACCGCACAGGTTCAAATACCGCCGCCATCACTAGCAGCGTTGGCACGGGTATCTCCACCGGTAAACACCCCAAGCCAGTATCGTCAATGAATATTAACGCACCCAGTTATGTGCCCAGCTACGCCAGCCACGCCAGCCACGCCAGCTACAATACAACTTCGTCGGTGGCTTCTGGCAATGATAATTACAAGTACTATTACAACCGGAATCCACTCGATGCAGATGCCACGTACGAATCCTTGCAGGAGGAGTACAACAAACTCAAGGTGGAGTTGATTTTGAAAAACCAAATCATCAAGAATTTGACCGATCAGGTCAACTTGATGAACAAGGTGAAGAACTCCGCGGACCAGCCGGGTGCCAGCTACGGACCCAGCCAAGGTAACACTTTCCGAGTGCCAAAAAACCATTTGCAGTTGTTCCAGGACTTGTCAAAGACCCTCTGTGAAAAGTCCAAGGAGTTGGAGGACACTAAGGAACGGCTTGAGGGTGTTCTAGTTGCGTTGGCATGCGACCCGTCAACACTGACTGCCTGGTTGGGGGCTGGTAGCGCGGGAAAGGCTTCCCTGGGGGGGTTATCGTCGGCGAGTACAGGACACGCCAGTGCTGGCACCGCCTACAACTACGATGTCCAGGAATTGAGCCATAAGATCGTCACCAGATTAAGTGCATTGCTGCAGGAGAACGAAGAATTGTTGAAGATGATCAGTTTCGGTAACAAGACCAGTTTATTGATCGAGATTGGGTTGTTACGACACGAAATCAAGCAGTTGAAAGAAGAAGCCCATACCGACAAGCCGTAGCAAAAGCACCTAACCAGAGCAACATTAATCAGCACCTATTTTCTTCTCTTTTAACTTTTGATTTTTTTTACTATGACGGTTTTAGGGACTATGACTCTAATGGTTAATATGGGGGATTTTATTTTTCACTTTTTCTATTTGCAAAGCATGATACAGATAGTCCTGAGAGCAAAGTCGTTGTCAAATTTTGGATGTACATTTCTCGTGTTGATTAATTACTCGTTTGGTGGTTTCTTGATGGAACCAAGAGGGGGTGGGGTGGGAATTCCTTATTCTGTTTATTCCACCATATAATAGTACATCCTTGCTTAATATTCCCTGGTGGGGTTTAGTTATTTATATAGATTAATTAAGTTATAGCAACCGTAGAAGAAAGCCCCCCCCCGTTGTAAGCAGGATACAGTATACCCAGGGGACACTTGTCAGGCTGAAAAATGTCACCTGGTTAGGTTGCAATGATAAAGTTTGTTTGGGTATTTTGGGAAGTTCTCCCGAGAATTACAACCACCTGATGGCACCCAACGGGATAATAGACTCGGATCTTTTTCCTTCTCTTTTCTTTTCCTTCTCCTTTCGCTTGATCGCGGTGTATACTACAAGAACAATAAGAGCATCCCAGTTTGAAATGATGGTCCCCATGGCAATCATTGCCCAAGACAAATGGTCTACAGTAAATACTCGTTTTTCGAGCCTGCCACTCAGAGAAAAGATTAATCAACCATCTACATAAATGCACAGCAACATTAACACCATATGCTTATCTATCCCTGGCATCGACTAGAAAATAGTAACCAGGCTTATGTAAACAAACCACCTCTATGGTTCCATAGGTTTGTTTTGTTTTGTTTTCTTTTCTTTTCTTTTTCCGATCTTTCTTTTCTGGCCTTTGTTTCACATATACGACCTTCACAAAGAGCAATGGAGCACTTTGTCTCCTTTCACCCTCCCTTGGCCACATTCTAGAATCACACATCCCGGCTCGTAAGGGAACCTTCTTGTTGGAACGACGCTGATCTGGCCCTATCTAAAAATAGATTCATCTGCTATATTTCCAGTTTAAACTCTGACGTTGCGTCTTTTCCCTGGAAAAGTGCCTATTCCTATCATTATATAGAGTCGGTTGATTTCCTTTGATAACCAGGACTCTCCCCCACCCCCCCAAAAAAATAGTCTTTTAACCCTGCTCCTGCTACTCCTGCTCCACTGCCCTGTGAATGACCTCCAGCAATCCATTCCAGTTCACTAAGGAGGCTGTGCTACCTCCGTCTGACCCCCAGTCACCATTCTACCATAATCTTCCTGCTTATGATGCCAGGCCAATAGATGAGCTAGTGGCCTTTTTCAAGTACTGGAAATACTTTATCAAGGCAGTCATCTTCTACTTCAAGGAGATTGCCGTGGTTAAAGAACTCGAAGCTAACCTAAACTACCAACTCATCAGTTCAGTCCAGTTTCCCGGATGCCGGGACTTACCTACTAAAGTGATTCAGGAAATCCACGCTTCTGGACCCCTCAGTCCTACATCTACACCACCACGGGAGTTGAAAAAGAACCTTTCCAATGCCAGCTTGAACAGCTTAAACAGTTCTACGGCTTCCTTGCCTTCTACTGCCAGTAGTGTTCCCATAAGTTCGAACAACGCTGATAAACGTCCACCATTGGCCAAATCCAAATCAAACAATTCCTCCTTCTTCTTGAAGAACGCAGCCACCAATTTCCATAAGCGGAACACTTCGTCGACTTCGATAAAGACTGTTCCGTTTGCATCGCCAACAACTACTCCACCTAATGTTGGCACTACTACTCCACCTAATGTTGGCATTACTCCCACTGCTGCTGCTCCCACTGCAGGTATCCCAGCTACAACCGAGATGAACACCAACGACGTGAAGCTCCCCCTCCATTATTTCCCCGATACATCCATGTACACCAACCTCCCAGCACTTCTTCTTAGCCACCACCACACCGAGTTCACCCACGCCCACAAACTCGCCAAAGAGTTGAACAACAAATTGATCCCACGGTTGGAGCTCTTGCTAAAGAAACTCTCCCATAAAATCAAGGAAATCAAAAACACCCTCACCAACGACTCTTTCGCGAATAACGATCTCCTGAAGGAAATCTCCGACACCGGCAAGTGCATCTCCAAGTACATGTCGGCGATCGAGACGTATTCAGGGAAAGTCCCCGTGGTGGGTGGAAAACAGGAGAATGCCGAAGAAGATAACGAGGAACCCACGTTGGAGGACCCGTTATTGGTCAAGTTGAAGGTGGACTACCAGGTTAAGTCACAGTTACTTCTTGAAAACTATATGTTTGCCTCTTACCTCAATCTCCAGAGCATATCCAAGGACTTATTTGCTTATGTGTTGAAGGAGTTGAGCTACGTCACTGAGCGGTTTGGCAAGCTCCATTTCAGTAGTGAATATTATCAATTTCTCAAAACGAAAATCTCCACGTCTTCGAGCTCTGACTGGGAATACTTTATTTCCCATAACCCCAACTTTGTCAACAACTACTCCGCCACGCCAGCCAACCCGAAACGGGAGATTCGCAAGTTTTCCTCGGTCATTTTGCCGTATGCCGACTCGGTGCAAAACAAGTGTATTCGCTTTGGGGTTATGTACAAAAAATCGAAACTAACCCGGAGCTACAACCTCCATTATTATGTGTTATCATGTAATTATCTCCACGAGTTCAAGTACGATACTAACGAGGAGTCCAGTGGGAAAAAGAAGCGCAGAAGTGAGAAAATTGGCGGGTTTATTGGCCATGATGCTGAACCAGTCAAGTCGTACAATTTGAATGATTACTTTATAGTGGGGACGGATCAAGACGATGCCAAGTTCTCATTGGTGCAGAACCGTAATAAGCTTCAACGCATCGCCTTCAAATGTGCCAACCAAGATGACTACAGCGAGTGGTTTCGCGATTTGAGCGAGTTGCTTAAATTTGGGTGTAGCCACCATGCCCGGTTCGCGATGTTGGAACGGCAGGTCCAGTCGAGCAAAACGTCGGAGCCGACCGAACCAAAGCAGACCAATCCCAAGGGATTGACGTTGGACTTGGAAAAGTCTACTCCAGCATCTTTGGCGTTGACAGGGATGTTTACGCCGCAAATCAAGACGCCGGCCTTGTTCCCGCAAGATCAGAGTCCGTTTGAGCAGCTGTTTATGGCCAATATCTCGGCCCCAACGTCGCCTGGTTACACGCCGTCGGTGGTATCGCCAAGCGAATCTTCGCATGCTATTTCGGCGCAGCACCAGGACTATCTCGAGTTGCAGCTGAGGGCATTGCGCCTGCAGCGAGAGGCGTACAAGACTGACCCCCATCTTGAACTGATCCAGAAAAAGTTGGAGTCGATTCAGTTGCACCAACAGCAAGCTGAGTTGGTGGTTTCGCGTTCAAATGAGTCCTTGAACTCGTACATTGTGCCTGGGGCTAATTTTCTGGGTGACGGGGTCAAGAAGGTGTTGGAGACCCATATGAAACGGAGCCAGGACGGTACCGGGCCAGTTTTCAGTCTAAATCCTGATAATGGGGAATCCAGTAAACCGTCCACGCCGGAGGTGCCGATTGTTTATGTCACCAGCGATCATTAGGTGTTTGTGATTAGAGTGGGGTTTATAGAAGATAGAAATGAATAGAAATGGGAAACAGCTCGTTATAAAGAGATACTGGTAGTTATGGGAGTGTTTCCTGGAGTTTCCTTAAGTATCATTCCCTCATTATGAACCTTCCCCGACAGGTAAGCACCCATCTTTATACCGTAGTTTTATCCCCCGGATACAACCATAGCTTATTTTTCATATAATTGGGTGCAAAAAAGTAATCATAATTCATCACAACAATCCCCTCCCCAATTCACCCACGCCACTTGCACTCACCCACGCCACTTGCACTCACACCCTCCCCCTCCACCAACCCCGTTGAAATACCTTCCAAGTCCACCATCGTCACTTTGCCTTTATCAACCACTCACCTCATCACGAATCCTTCTCATCACGTGCAAAAGAATAGGGTTTTCGCGACTGAATGAAAATTTTTTTTCTTCTTCATTCTGTCGCTGCACTGCCCATACTAAACCAACACGTTACGAGTATCCTATTCTTCACCAACCCCCCCCATCACGAAGACCCCAACAGCAATATACACAGCAGTACGATGGACACAAAAACCCCAGTCACTTTAGCTAAAGTCATCAAAGTCTTAGGCAGAACCGGTTCCAGAGGTGGTGTCACCCAAGTCAGAGTTGAGTTCTTGGAAGACTCTTCCAGAACCATTGTCAGAAACGTCAAGGGTCCAGTCAGAGAGAACGACATCTTGTGTTTGATGGAATCTGAAAGAGAAGCTAGAAGATTACGTTAGGTAGACGTTACTCAGTAGGCTACGCTGGTTGGCATATGTAATATAGATGATTAATATACGAAATTTTTTTTTCTTTTTGGTTAGGCTTGAATCAAGTTATGGTGGATGATGAACATATTTGGCAAAAACATCTCTATTTCTCTATACAATAACCCAGGAACTACATACGTTGGACGAAACTCTTGCACTACACTCACGCTGCTGGTTGTAACCGCTTACTTCCGCTGCCGTCTCTAATCATTTCTTTGTTCTTATTCTCTGTGGTCACCGTAACATTAACATCCATTAATGTGCTGTGTTTCCACATGATAAACTGTACCATGCTTTCAAATGCTACTGGGTCGTCTCGGTAGAGATTGGCGGCGTCGATATTTAATGGCGAATCCGGTTCGGGCAAGTCGAGGAGCATAAGTATAGCCACAAGCAAATGCTCCAAGTTCCAAGCAGGCGACCACGACTCCTTCTTCAATATATCTAGACAGATCTCACCCGTCGTCAAATTTATATTCGGGTGAACGATGGGAGTCAAGAACTTTATTGTAGGCGGCTCTATGGGGTACTGTGGAGAAACCTGGATACTTAGTTTCCACCGGCCGCCATAGTAGAATGGGTTATCACTTTTCGAGGGTTTGGCAATCGCCGCCACCCAGGAAAAGATATCGTTTTCGGCATCTACTGGGGCTAGAGATAGTATTTGGGGGTTGGCATTGTGTGGGGGAGCTTTAATGTATTGGTTGTACTCTTTGAATAATCTTCTTTCCGCCATGTTTGTGTGGGGGAGTGTTTTGGAGATAGTGTGGGGGTTCTGAAGAAGAGATTGTAAAAAAAAGGGTGTCACTCACAGAAACACTACAAAGTCTACAAAGTCTACAAACACTGCAAAAAAACCTCTACTTTATACTCGATGTAACACCAACCATCTAATATTTGCACATGAATTTATAATTCCACACTTAAACAACCGTCTCCACATTTGGTCACGACAACGTGTTGGTTGTGCAAATACGCGCGCCGCAATATATCGAGGAACGGTTTTGTGTAAAAGGCAATCTTGTACAAATCAGAAGAATTGACCAATCATATCGCCTTATAGAAAATAACCGTACGATGTACCGCACAAATGATGACCGACTGAAACACGAGAAGGAAATGAGAAAATTTACCATATACAAAGAAGTAAATTCTCTCGTGAATATCAAACTTCCTCTAAAGACTCTTTTTGGATTCTTTAGGGCTTTCTAATATATATATGAAATATATGGCTAGATTCTAACAAAAATACATCCCTGTCATACCAGCACACCCTACTGATTGAGAACTAGTTTATGGAAAAATATACTAGACGTTACACGATCCCATGAAGAATAATGTCAAATATAGTTGTATTCAAATATTTATTGCTAGTTTTGCAGGCTATTTTTGTGGTCGGTTTACCTACCCCAGACTTGGGTATGATAACAGCGATACCTTGGTCTCATGCAAGTCATGCGAAGCACGAGCTAACAACGGGGGTCCTGATTTATGAGGTAAGTAAGCCGTACGATGTTGAATGTCAATCCAGTGAGTTTAGTAATATCCGATGGAATGAGCTCGGGTTTAATTTTGTTGTACTGAATCAGTCCAGTACTGCTTACTACACAGGTTTCCCAACTAACGAAGCTGCATGCGTATGGTGGTATGCCTACTTAACCAGTGGAAGTAGTACAGATGCTCTTGATTTAGTGTTGACAATGGCCAGAGAATACTTAAGTGTCACAGAAATGATCTCTGCAATTGAGAATTACGCAGGTAGTGACGTAGGTAGTACGGAGTACATGTCTAGCATAACTCACGAAGGCGTGGTTAGCGGGAATGAAGCGGGGGCAGGATACTTGGACACGGCAGATAATACCATAGATAATGTTGATTAAGATATTAAGGAGCCAGGATTGGGACATCAAATAGATAGAGATAATTATTTGGAAGCACTGAATAAACGTAAGTCTGTTTGCCGCCCTCATAAAGAGGACAAACGCACCGTAACTAATCAATGTCCTGAAGTTATATCACTTGAAATATTGGATAAAGATATAATCTTCGATTCTGGTGCAGATTTGAGTATTATAAACGATCCATCCTTGATCACGAATTACCGCAAATTAACGAGTCCTATGTACGCCATAGATGCTGGAGGAAAGAAACATAAACTAGAAGGCAAAGGAACAATACGTATAGGAGGTGTCGATATCGTGGCCTTCTGTTCACCAACATTGGATGTCAAATTAATTAGTGTGAAAGATCTAGTTCAACAGCGGAGCCAGATACATTTCCTTGAAAACAATGATATAGTCATGGTGAGGGATGGGAAACAAATACTTCTTGGAAACAACGGTAATCAACTGGACAAAAGTGTGAGATACGTCGGAGTTCAAAACAAGAGCAAGATAGATGCTTATTTCATACACGAAGTACTACTCCATCAAAACCTTGAAACGACAAGGCGGATGTGTAAAGAATATGGAGTGAAAATAACAAAGGATGCAGAACGGAGGATCAAAGAATGTGAATCTTGTGCCCATGTCAAACTCCGCCGTGAATCACATAATAAACATCACAGTGTACCATCAAGCCGTATATATTTCAGATTACACTTAGACTCCATGCAGATATCGAAGAGTAACTATGTGGCATTATTGACTGATGAATTCTCGGACTACGCTGAGATCGTCTTTGCAGGTACCAAATCCGAACTTAAGGAACAAATTGGATCTAGAATACATGAAATGAACTCTAGGTTTCCAAACAGTCCAATATCATTTATACGAACTGATAATGGTACCGAAATACCTACAGCGACGTATTTCGAGAAAAACGAATTCATCGTGAAAGAACACATACCAAGTTATTCTCCTGAGTCAAATGGTAAAGCAGAACGCTCGAATAGTACTATCCTAAACTTAACACGTTCTGGGCTAATACCATTCAACCACCCCAATACTGATTTCTTCCTTGAAAAGCTATCTAAGTATGCTCTACGCAACTCAGTATACGTCTGGAATCGATCAATGAGGAAAAAGGGTACTATACCATACAAAATATACTGGCAGACCGATTCTTGCAATTATAAACATATATTCCCATTTTCCCGTGACGCGTTGATCAAACTACGAGACACAACGCCCCAACATAAGTTATCACCAAATGTTATACCAGGAATATATGTCGGTAAAGAAGATGAATCCAGTAACGCTGGTATTTTTTGGATAAATTATCAGAACCCAAATGACGATATGAAATTGATTTATTCAACAGACGCCGGCATTCTCCACAGTTATCAAAACGCTAAATGTGCATTGGATGAGTTGTTATCCAAAACAACAACCAAAAGCATTACCACGCAGGTGCCAGATAAAACTACTTCTGATACAAATCACCCATTGAGGTTTGACAACAAAACATTAGATCACTACAATATTGGTACAAACAACCTAAATTTCCCATCATCGTACCCGTCGATTACATTTCCGTCTACAAGAAATGAGAGAGGTGAGAATAGACCAAACATTACTGATCCAGAACCAAATGTCAACGATGCCGATGTTCCGGATTATCAAGATATGATCATGGAGGATGAGATCCCACCTACAAACATTGAGCCGGTCGAGAGGCTAAATACTCAACAGTACAAATTTGCGGAGATACCCACTAGCAACGAAACAGTTGAAGATATTATTAATCCACCAGCTGCTAGTAACTCATGCAAAGCAATAGAGGAACTCAATACCAACGCAACAATTGAATGTATCCCGAGCGAAACAGCTACTGCTTTATCACATGAATTACAGGCAATATCCAAATACAACGAAACAGTTGAGGATATTGTTATACCAAACGAAACACATGATATAGTCGCGAGATCAGAAAACATCGTAACAGTTGCGGATAATGTCGGTGAACCAGCTGAACGCGATCCATGTGTAGTAGTAGCGATACCCGACATCAACGAAACAGTTGAGGGTAACGTCAGTGAAACAGCTGAAACTACACAATATAAATTACCGGGTACATCTGATACCAACGCAAAAATTGATGATGTCACCGTTTCAACTACTCCAGACGAAACTCCTGCAACAGCTAAGATATCTCATAACAACACACCAGTGGAAGACATTACCAGCGAAGCTGCCGACACTAGAGTAAGTGATTTGACAGAGACATCCCCTAGACACGAACCAGTTGAGAATATCTCCCGCCTACCTACATTCACTACACCGTCACTGATTACCCATGATGATGAACCTCTACCGCATAAACGACGTTTTGCGGATATATTCCCATCGATTAACGAATCCGGGAAAGTTTCTCCATCGTATTTGATCCACGATCATGCTGATGAATCCATTGCTCAACGAGTACGCTCGAATCGACGCCGTATTAGATACCTCACTCAGTGGTCAGATGATGAAATAGAGCCTATCAATGAAGGTTTCGACATACTCCCGCTTAACGACCAGTTTGTACACGCGCTAAAACTTCCTAGTCGCAAAGTGCTTCTACTGGATCCGGAACTCGGAGATGTCTGGCGCATTGCCGAGGCCCAGGAAATTACTAAGCTTCGTGCGATGGAAGCTTTCCAGGAGGTAGACCGTACACATGTTCCATCTGATCATAAAATCATCGGTTCGCAATTTGTCTATAGTCAGCATGATGATGACTTAAAAGGCAATGGGAAATGCAAAGCACGTCTAGTGGGCTTAGGAAACCATCAGGACCTACCCAGTACTGAGCGTTACTCCCCGGTCGTATGCCATGAAGCCATTAAGACATTTCTCGCTGTAGCCATCATTGAAGGTAAACGATTAAAACAAATGGACGTAAGTTCCGCCTACCTCCATCTGACGTTACCTGAACCAGTCTATATTAGACCTCCATCTAGTGTTGCTCCGACAAATAAAGTCTGGAAATTCACTAAGGCCTTGTACGGACTACAAAACTCAGGCCGTGAATGGTACCTACACATGTCTAAACAGTTGCAAAACCTAGGATTCCAAAACTCCATTGTTGAACCTGGAATATTTCACCGGCAAACACCCAACCGTAACACTATAGCCATCGCCTTATACGTCGACGATTTATTAGTCAGCTACGCATCCGATGATGACTATGCCAATTTCTGTCGAGAAATACAATCTACCCTCAACATTAAGGACCTAGGAAATGTATCCAAATTTTGTGGTATCGAATTCACCCGTATCCCCGGTGGCTATGAACTACATCAAACGCAGTTTATAGATAACCTCCTACGGGATTACGACCTTCAAGATTCCCGAGTCGTTACAGTACCCTATACAGATTACCCACGACAAGTTAGTGATGAACGGCTAAACCCTACTCAACTCCATACATAGCAGAAATTACTTGGTAGTCTTCTTTGGTTGGCCAACATCACCCGACCAGACCTTAGTTACTGTGTCAGTAAATTTGGATCCTTCACGAAAGAATCTACTACCAAAGATTTAACTCAACTCAAAAAGGTATTAAAGTACTTGAAAGGTACTCGTGATTTCAGATTACAAATAATATGCCATACTAAACCAAAGATATTAGACTTATGCGCATTTTGTGACGCATCTTTCGCGAATGAGGAAAACCGAAGGTCCCGATCAGGAAGGATATTGTACCTACAGGGAATCCCTATCGGTTGGTCCTCGAAGAGACAGCACAATGTTACTACCAGTACCTTTGAAGCTGAATTTGTCTCGCTAAGTATAACGGCAAAGGAAGTTCTTTGGCATCAGTACCTCATAGAAGAACTTACATCCATACCTGTCCATACCCCCACACTTTTTGAGGATAATAATGGTGTAGTGACCCACGTCAATGGAGATGGTGCATCTTCTCAGTTCAGTAAGCACGTGGACATTAAACACCAACACGTCAAAGAGAAAGTACGCAACGCTGAAATCATCGTTCGATACATACCCACCGCTGAAAACGTTAGTGATATCTTCACGAAAGGACTCGAGAAATACCTATTTCAGAAACTTCGTGCCCGGCTCACATACGACACGTCATACTCTCAACGACGATCACTTACGCACAACCATGATTAAGAATCTTCAATCCGACACATCAGATCTTGGATTCGGGGGAGTGTTGGTTGTGCAAATACGCGCGCCGCAATATATCGAGGAACGGTTTTGTGTAAAAGGCAATCTTGTACAAATCAGAAGAATTGACCAATCATATCGCCTTATAGAAAATAACCGTACGATGTACCGCACAAATGATGACCGACTGAAACACGAGAAGGAAATGAGAAAATTTACCATATACAAAGAAGTAAATTCTCTCGTGAATATCAAACTTCCTCTAAAGACTCTTTTTGGATTCTTTAGGGCTTTCTAATATATATATGAAATATATGGCTAGATTCTAACACAACGTCACCAATGTTCCCGGTAGAGAGGGGAACAACCATTCACGGAAATGTATGACTGTTCGAGGGAAGCCTTATTTTTATTTTCTTTTTCTTCTCGTTTGGTTCCATACAGAAGGTTACATTTGTATGAATACAACCTCGGCATTGGGACAAGACACAACAGTACTGGAAAGGAACAAAGAAAACAATCCAGAACAACAACAATAAAACCTTATAATAACCTTCCTCTCTTCTAAGTCACGAGTAAGTCACGTGGAACTTACCCGACTGGGGATTTCCCTTTTTTCCCCCCCTCCTAGTCTCCCAATCCATACATACACAAACATTACCATCACCGAGAACATGATTGGTAAGAATTCCCCGCTGCGGTTCCGGCGTAAAAGACTCCGGTATAGGAAAGAGTGCGAAAAAAAAAAAAAACTCTCTCCACCATTGAGTCATCGAGGTCGCAATAGAGTGAAAAATCTCATCCACTAGCTCCCCCTCTTCTCTTCTTTCTCCTCATCAATAATACATCTATTGCTTGATATGAGTTCACTCCTTGCTAAATCTGTTGCTGCTTCAGTTAGGAAGTGCCAGCACTTGTCTGCTGTCAAAAATGCCGCTTTTTCCACCTCGGCAGCTGTTTCCGAAAAGAAACTAAACAAGTACTCTTCAATTGTCACGAATGATCCCTCTCAAGGTGCGTCGCAAGCTATGCTTTACGCAACCGGGTTCTCCGACGAGGACTTTGACCGTGCCCAGGTCGGGGTCGGTTCGGTATGGTGGTCGGGTAACCCCTGCAACATGCACCTCATGGAGTTGAACAATCGGTGTACGGCTTCGGTTAATAAGGCCGGGTTGAAAGGGATGCAGTTCAACTCCATTGGTGTTTCTGATGGTATCACCAACGGTACTGAAGGTATGAGATACTCATTACAGTCACGTGAGATCATTGCCGACTCTTTTGAAACCATGATTATGGCCCAGCTCTACGACGGTAACATCGCCATTCCTTCCTGTGATAAAAACATGCCGGGGACGTTGATGGCCATGGGTAGACACAACCGACCTTCTATTATGGTGTACGGTGGCACCATCTTACCTGGGTCTCCCACATGTGGGACTTCCAACCCCGCTGTCGCCAAGGATATAGATATCATTTCTGCGTTCCAGTCTTATGGTCAATACTTGTCGAAAACCATCACCAATGAGGAAAGAATCGATATTGTGAAACACGCCTGTCCCGGTCCTGGTGCCTGTGGTGGTATGTACACTGCCAATACCATGGCATCGGCTGCTGAGGTTATGGGAATGACGTTGCCGTACTCGTCGTCGGCGCCGGCAGTTTCCAAAGAAAAGGCCCACGAATGTGACACCGTGGGTGACGCCATTAAGCACTTGTTAACCATTGACTTGAAGCCACGTGATATCTTAACCCGAAAGTCGTTTGAGAACGCCATAGCCTACATTATCGCTACCGGAGGTTCCACCAACGCCGTGTTGCACATTATCGCCATTGCGTCTTCGGTCGACATTGAAATCACCGTTGACGACTTCCAGAGAATCTCCAACAACACACCGCTTTTGGCCGACTTCAAGCCCAGTGGGAAATACGTCATGGCCGACTTGCAGAAGTACGGGGGAACACCAGCGGTGATGAAGTACTTGATGAAGGAAGGATTGATTGACGGTACCCAGTTAACCGTGACTGGTACCACCATCCAGGAGAATTTGGCCAAGGTGTCTGAATTGCCCCTCGACCAGGACATTATCCGTCCGATTTCCAACCCCTTGAAGCCAAGTGGACATTTGCAGATCTTGAAGGGGACCCTTGCACCCGGCTCAGCTGTGGGTAAGATTACCGGTAAAGAAGGCACATACTTCAAGGGCAAGGCCCGGGTGTTTGACGATGAGCACGCGTTTATTGCTGCGTTGGAAAAGGGCGAGATTAAGAAGGGCGAGAAAACAGTTTGTGTGATCCGGTACGAGGGCCCTAAGGGTGGTCCAGGTATGCCGGAAATGTTGAAACCATCGTCTGCGTTGATGGGCTACGGCTTGGGCCAGGATGTGGCGCTTTTGACCGATGGGAGATTCTCTGGTGGATCGCACGGCTTCTTGATTGGCCATATTGTCCCTGAAGCTGCCGAGGGTGGTCCAATCGCTTTGGTTAATGACGGTGACGAGATTGTCATTGATGCCGAGAACAACAAGATTGACTTACTAGTGGAAGAGAGCGAGTTGGCCCAGAGAAGAGAGAAATGGGTGGCTCCTGAACCAAGGTATAAGAGAGGAACCTTGGCCAAGTATGCCAAGTTGGTTAGCGATGCGTCCAAGGGGTGTGTCACGGATTTGGTGTAACTGGAGGTTGATGGCCGGGGGGGGGGAGTTGTCACTACGAAAGACACTCATTTTGAACATGATTTCAATTCTCAGTTGGAGGTATTGGCCTGAATGGTCTATCGAAGTTGTTTTTATATATTTATAGCACTATTATTTAGCATGTACAGTATGGTGTATCCTTTGAATGGATTTCCGGATATAGTTGGATGTGTTCTTTGTGAGGTGTTACAGGAGGTGTCTATGGTGTGTAATCTATAGTGGTCTTTCCGGTACCGGTATTTACCGATATATGTCCAACTGAGGTATACAACTACTCATTCTATCCATTTGATATCAGTTCATTCAAATGTCAAACCATAACCACCAGCCTATCGATACGACAAGAAACAGTCAACGGTATATATATATATATGTCTATTCTTAAATGGCACACTCTTGCACTACAGAATGGGCTTCTGGATGAATTTCAAGTCAAGAGAAGCAAACTACAAACACAACACACACTACCCACACACTTACTCCTTCTACTGGCGGTTATCCTCTTGTTAATAAACTCCCCATTCAAAACTTCACGTGTTGATGTGACCTACAATAACACCCATCCATAATACGAAGTATACTCTCCCCCCTTCCTCATCTCGTTCTCACGGTATAGTCATCTCCACTCTGGGTAATGTACCTCACCCAGGGGTAGGACTGGTACTGCAACTTTGGTTCATTGATCCTCAAGTACCTCACTTGTATCCCACTGGTGGTGAAATAAGGAATAGAAAAATTAACCTTGATGGGCTTTTTCGACAACACCGATTCCGGGTCGTTCACCGCCGGTAAGCCCAACTCACCCCTCATATGGTACTGCTTGCCACCAGGGAACGTCTTTAATTTCCACACAAGACACGACTTCTCCGGTACCCACTTAACCGAGCCATACTCGGGCAGAAACTTGGGAGTGTCAGCATCCTCCGGCAACGGAATTATAATCTCCACGTTATTGGCAGTCGACTTCTTCTTGATCTGCGTCTTGACTGAACACAAGATTTCAATACGCGAATGCTTGTGCACCTTTGTTTTGCAGTTGACCAAAATCAACGGCTTGACGAGGAACTGCGCCGATGATAACCGGTACGACATCAACGTGAATTCCCCATCGGGAGGAATGAATGTTATCACTCGCTCATTCTCAAACTTGGATAACCGCACGCACTGGTGGAACTTGATATCCTCCAACTCGATCCCTTTACCGTCGCTACTAGAGCCGCCTTCGGTAGACGTGAAGATCCCCTTATCGTTCAACCCCAACCGCAAATCGGGCATACCGCTTAAATGGGACTTGATACGGACTTCTCCCAATATCTCGCTGTTCAATACCTGTCCATTGGCATTGATCAACATGTTTATCGACTCTATAACGTCCAAAAAGGCCTCGTTCTTCTTATAGAAGATACCGTCTTTTCTCCAACTAACGGCATTGGTCACTGCGTTAGGAGGCTGCACTAAATGCGACGGCGTGCTTCTTATTAACGAGAAATAGTCCTGAGTAATGTACTCCTTTAAAATCTTGGTGTCGGTGGTTTGTGGCACTCCGTAGTCCATCATTTCGTCCAACAATTCGTATATAATCACAAAGTTGTCCCGAATACTTTCTTCTTCTAGCGACTTGAAGTACTGGGTCATGACCTCGATTAGCTTGGATAAGAACACCACCATGGACATAATGTTTTCGTTCTTGCGAGTTAATGCACAGAGGTATAAATTGTTGTGACTGATAAACACATAGTTGATGCCTTGACTATTGACAAATGGACGGTATTCGCCGTCTTCGATGCTGTTTTCCAATTCCAATAGCAAGAGGGGGAACTTTTCTATGGCGCTGGACGGAATATCGCCTTTATAATCTCGCGAGAGAAGTGGTTTACCTTTGATGTCTAAAAAGTGGATCTGGGAAGCCATGGTCGATGTAGGGGATTATTGGGGGGGGTGGTTTCCCGTTTGCAGAAGTAATATAGCTTGGTTATTGTGGGTGACAGTTACGGTTTGGTTGAACCGGGTGACAATTATAGCTTGGTTGAGTCGAGTGACAGTTACGGTTTGGGTTGTAGTGGGATGCTTGTTGTTGGATCTGGTGAGTTTTGTGACGTAGATGGAAAAAAAAATTGTCCAAGCGACGAAAACTGAGAAAACATCCAAACCGCGATAGTTAACGTTGGAGGTGTTAAACCACGATTGGGTTCTGATGGAATAAGGTTAACGAATTCGCGAGAAGATGACCAGTGAGGGTGGATGGAGATTGTAGAAAGGATGGGAATTGGGGAGAGTGGATAATTGATAAATTTAGTACTTTTTTTTAACAAAATTTTACGAGATATCCTTGGGGGTTGCCCATCTCCCTACATTAGTAAATACAGTGATGCATTCAATGGTTTACGTGTTTACTACTGGCAAAAGTATAATAATATGCAGTTTTGGAAATGTTCTCTCTGTAATACTCCATCCATAACCACCCAGCTTAAGGTTTGTGCCAAAATATTACATTTCTCGTATCTACCATACATTAGCAATAAGATGAGCTCGAGTTGTTCCATTCGATAATGCTCCCACCCATAACCAGTAAAAGCCTCTCTCCTCACAAATAAGTTCTCTAGAGAGACCCATATTGACTTTCTAGTGGCTATTCCTGCATGTCGCGTCAAATGCTACACTAATATCACCAACTAAACAATACATATGAAACAAACACAAAGTATAGCTTGAAACACGACGTTTAATAATGGGCGTAAAACTTTAGGAGCACGATATTATGAGCCGTTTGTTGGCATTTTTTTTTTCGCGTTCTTCATATGCATTGTCTAACCAGAATCTCTCCCCCCCTACTTGGCGCTACCAGAATCTCTCCCCCCCACAGACGCTACCAAGTAGCCGTTACTCATTAACAATATAGTAGTAACCGAACAAGGATGGTCTCTATAAGGTTAAATAGCTTTGGAGAACCATCTAGTAATCTATCATCATATATGGATAACCAACAAATATAACCTTAACAATATCTGAAAGTTAGACTACAAGAACTCTTTGCATCTCAAATATACAGCTCTCCCCCCCCAAATCAATAATGAATAACCCATATACACATCCTCTCTACACCAAATCCCATAAAACTTAGTTTTAACAGTAGGCATCCGAACTGAGAATGGGTCTGGTCATCTCAGACAAACCATCCCAAATACACCCTCACAACCATATAATCCACAACCAACAACATAACCTTTTCTCCTGAACAACATGAATCTGCATTTGAGCACTTCCCCAGTTTCATTGTTTACACAATCCATTTTTAGACACGGTTACGTATAGTCGAGTCTCTCCCAAGAAAAAATAGCACGAGTAGGCGTTGGGGTGTATAAGAGTTGGTTATTGTTTCTCCTATTTCTTCTCTCGTGTATTCTTCTCTTCTTTCTCTTGTGTTTTCTTCTTTCTCCTGTGTTTTCTTTTCCCTCCTTATAATCAACGCTTACTGTCGCTCAAGTGCTCATACTCCATACAAAACCCCACTACACTCGCTTTATCCCAAAACTCCGTTCTCGTTTCAACCATGAAACTCTATAAATCTCCATTAACCTACATCTCGTTACTTACTCTTGGCTTACCTTCAGTCCTAGGCGCCACCCCACCTATTGAAGTCCGCGGAAATGCCCTCTGGGTCTCCGGTACCAATGAACGTTTCTACATCAGAGGCTTGGACTACCAGCCAGGTGGCTCCTCGGAGCTCGAGGACCCTATTGCCGATACCGACGTTTGTAGCCGGGATTTGGCCAACTTTAAAGAGTTGGGAATCAACACTATCCGGGTCTACTCTGTTGATAATTCCCGTCTGCACGACGAGTGCATGGACAAGCTTGCTGCTGCTGGGATCTACGTGGTGCTTGACGTGAATAACCCCCACGCCTCCATCACCAGAGCAAACTCTAGCTGTTCCTACAACACTGCCTACTTACAGGAAGTGTTTGCTACCGTGCAAGAATTCTCCAAGTACAACAACACCTTGGGGTTCTTTGCTGGGAATGAAGTAATCAACGATGGTGGCTCCATGCAGGCCGCCCCCTATGTTAAAGCGGTGGTTAGAGACATGAAGACATTTATTAAAAACCGGGGGTTGAGAACCATCCCCGTGGGCTATTCTGCTGCCAGTGTAAATGAATACCGGTTACCCGGTGGTTTATACTTCAACTGTGGCGATGACGAATTGGCCCGTATTGATATGTACGGTATCAATGACTATAGTTGGTGCGGTGACGCATCCTTACAAACGTCCCAATATGGACAGATGATGGAGGACTTTGCTAACTATACCGTGCCCATCTTCTTTTCCGAGTTTGGCTGTAATAAACCCAGACCAAGAAAGTTCACCGACATTCCCGTGATCTACTCCGAAGATATGTCGTCGGTGTTTTCCGGGGGGTTGGTTTACGAGTATTCCCAAGAGGCCAATGATTACGGAGTGGTTGAAATTAATGGTAATAAGACCACCCCCAATGCCGACTTTGGTAACTTGAAAGACCAATACTCCAGCACCAAGGACCCCAGTGGTGATGGAGGCTATAATAGCAAGGGTGGTGCCAATAACTGTCCAGTTGGTGAGGCTGGAGGCTGGAATGCCACCTTGAAGCTTCCTGACACTCCTAAGGGTGCCCTCAAGTATCTCAAGGGGGTGGCCAAGCCCGAAGGCCACGGATTTAATGCTTATGTCCAGCAAGCTTGTAATGACAAGGATAACAATATCGACGACTCTGGAGACTACAGTACCACCCACGGCTCAGAATCCAGAACTGCCGGTGGTGCTGAAGAGACCCTGGCTAGCGAATCCGAGTCCAAAAAGAACGGAGGGGTTGATTTTACCGGTACCATCTCCGGAGTGGTTTCCATGCTTGCTCTTATTGCTGGTCTTATCCTGGTTTAGAGTACTCTCATTGAAGAGGTACCAGTTTAGTTTATTAATACCCACTTTGTTTTGAATACCTTTGTTTCTATGACACCTTTTCTAGTTATGATTGAAATATACCGATTTACAGATACATATACCTCTACTACCTCACTTTCTGCTTGATGCCATGCATCATTTCTTCCTTGTTGATCAAATGGCCGATACTGTCGATCTCCTCCAACAACTTATCAATATCATAGCACCAATCGTTCAACAACGTATTGATTTGGCTATCGCTAGTCCGTGAAGTGTCACTACTAGCCGTTGGAGTAGCCTTGTCAAATTTAACCACTCCCTGGGGACGATTAATCTTGGCATGGATGATACCTTTGTTAACCAACTCAGAAACATACAGTTCAGCCTCATCGACATTCAACTGTAACAAATACGCCAACCGCTCCAACTTGATAAACTGGTAAAACTTATTAATAATACCGAGGTTGTGCTCGATTATTCTCCGCTGCAAGTTTTTGTAGTTGGTCTCGTCCTGGAAGATTGGAGACTGCTTGAAATCGTCCTGGTACATCGACTCGATGTTGGGCCAGTGGATCAACTCATCAGTGGTGAAGATATCCAACAATTTATAGATCTTACCAGGTACCCCATTCTTGGTGAAGATCGAGTTGTGCTTGATCTTGGTGATTAAATCCTGCTGGTGAGGATCCATGGGCGATAGAATCACAAAGTATATGATGTTAATTAAGTATTGGGTATACTCCTGTGGGGTATCCTGTTTGATCAATGGAATATCAATCAACAACAAGTAATTCTTCACCATGGAGATATAGTCGTGCTCAACGTTGTTGATCTGAATCAAGTACTTCAAGTACGTCGACTTAAAGGCAGCGGCCTTGTCAAACCCAGCCAACGACTTTAACAAGATTTTCCGACTCAAGATCTTTGCCTGGGAGAAATCACCCTTTTGCAAGGTTAATTGGATCTGCTCCAAGATATATTCAATCTTTTCGCTAAATGGCATAAGCGAATACGTTTCCACTTGCAAGTCACATAAGGTTTCCACTGCTTTGTCCAAATCGTTTAGTTGGTGTAAATAAATGCGTGCCAACGTACGAGACACAATGGCCCGTTCCACTTCCACAAAGATCTTCTTATCAGTCACGGTTCTGATGGTTTCAATAACCTTAATCTTGGTGTCCAAGTCATGTTTGACGGACTCCTGCAACTTGTCCAACTGGGCTATAACCTGCTGAATAAATGACTGGATCGACGATTTCAATTGCCCGTGTTTCTTGGACAAGGTCGTGATCAAGTCGTTCAAGTAGTCCCAGTCGGAATTGTCAACCAAAAGAGTCACAATGCGGGCCAACACCCGTTTGGACGAGGCCAAGTCCGACAGCTGCCGGGTTTGTTTCTCGAGAACCAAGTACTTGTCCAAGGCCTGTTTATAGTCGGGAACCTTCTCAATAAGTGGGAATTGTTCGTCTAAGGTGGCGGAGAAATCCTTCTCGGCCTTGATAGGGTCTTCTCGGGACATGTTAACGTGGTGGGATATGTGTTTTGGGAGTGTGTACCTGTTGGCGTAGTCATCATTATAGTGGCAATTTTGGGGGGGGTTTTTTTTGCCAATTTCGCGGGTTTCGACGGTGCAGGTCGTGTACTTTGACCAAGATAGAAAAAGCCTGCAAAACGGATGCAAATTCACAAATGGTAAATGACCATGAAGGTGGGTACGAGTGTGTGGGCAAAGACTGGGTAGGTGAATAGATGTGTAGAAGTGCTATTGTAGGGTTGTGGTGGAGGGTGAAGAGATGGTTATTGTGTGGGATTTTTCGTCATTTTGTGGACATAAGCTGATTGGCTCGAGAATATACTCAATGACCTCGGATGGGTTCTTGCTGATCTCGTCATTAATGTCAGGCGGATTTGTCTATAAGGTGAAACACGCGGTAATGTCTGCTTTATCCTGTGATAGACAGCTACTCCAGTTGTACTGGTAAATAAGAGAACAGCCTCTATTGGGAAATCTCAAACCACCAAGAATTTGTGGTGGATTTTTCTTGGTGTGTTTGAAACCATTTTCTCATCTATGGAAACTTTATCCCTCCAGGAAAACACACCGGATGGAACCCCGATTACGGTTCCAGAAAACGAAGCGAAACCGGGTGATTCATTTGCGGTTGCACCATAAACCTTCCGTGTTGACAGTAAGGGTGTAATCTGTGTTCTTAGCCAGGGACTTGGTGAAGTAGGTCCATGTACAGAATGTATCCACTACTAAAACAAGCATGTTTGGCCCACAAGTCTCACAGCACGCCAACCCTTATGAGTCTTATCCAGGAATCAGGTGGGTGCAAAATTATTTCAAGGTGTCTCCAGTATAAACACCAGGATAGGGTGGTACTGTCCACCATCTACAGCTGTTTCTTTTTTTAATAAACAAGCATTAACCATCGAGCTTGGCTGTTTCAGGTTCTTCGGGAGGACCCATATCATCCCCGGTAACAGTTGGTACTGCCGAAATGGGAGGAATACTTCCCACGGATACTGTGACCAGTAGAGGGTACGTGCACGACATAAAAGGCCCTGGACCCCCCCCTCTCTGATGTCATGGTTTGGTCAAGGTCAGATTCGATAGCTTTTGCTGCAATACAAATAACATACTATCAAGAGACATGCTTCCAATTATTTTAGCTATTTTCACCCTATCGGTTAGCGCTGTCTGGGGTGACCCTGTTGTTTGCCCCGAGAGGGAGCTTTATGGGAGTAGAACCGTTTTCCCAGGCTGCGCAGAAACTACAACTGCTTATGTTCGCGTCGGTGGTGGTTTATGCACGCGGCTGACTATGCTGACCTCATGCGAGCGCTCATGCACCAGCCAATGTACTATGCCCGCGCTGACCACAATCGCTTATACTGTGGACGCTGATTGTACTGAACACGACGTTGAGGTGTACACTGGTGCCATTGAGTGTCCCGAGTTCTATAATGGGATTGGTGCACGAGGTGTGCACCAGAAGCGGGACAACTGCGATATCGACAGCCAGGGGATATGCGTTACTAAATTCGATAGGCTTTTGGAAGATTCGAGCTGCCGGGAAAAGTGCCAGGGCACCTTTGTGGAAACCGAGCTGCGGGTAGTGGCTGACGACTGCACCGAGACCGACACTCTCCAGTACACCCGTTTTGTCAAAGATAGAAAGTGCACCAGTGAGTTTTTGGAGCGGGTGACTGATAGCCAATGTACCCAGCTGTGTACCAACTATTTCAATACCAATGTTAGCGAGACGGCGGCATTTGAGGGATGCACCGAAACCAACACGGTTATTGAGCAGGGTGCGATTGGCGACAATGGACTGTGTACAATTGCCACCACCACCGACGTTGACAGTCACTGTGACAATGAATGCAACAGTAGAACCACCTCGTATTTCACAAGAGTCCAGGATGCCGAGTGTACGGAAACAGACACCAGCTACTATACTCTTCTGGTTGCCGATGGCTTGTGCGCCGAGACTCTTTTGAGCAGCGACATTGACAGTCATTGCCCTACTGAGACGCTTCGTGAAAGTGACTTGGCGGAAAGTACATCTATGGAGCCAGGCGAAAGGGAAGAATTATTCATGAAGCCGGTAGCAGTTGTTGGGAATTTTGTGGAGAGTTCAACTGAAGAACTAGTTGGAAGTGACTATGATTCAACAACTGAAGCACTCATTGCCAGTGATGTTCTTTCTAGTACAGTTGAAGAACCAGCAGAAAGTAATGTTGTGGATACTACCCTTGACGAGACCACGGAGAACGAATACGCATACACCACTTCTGAGGAGACGTATGAATCCACTGAACTGGAAACTGAAAGCTTGGAATCGCAGCCCGCAACTGCTGCCAGCAAGAGCATAAAATATAAAGATGCAGTTTATAAACCCACAGACACTGAATCCTCCCCTCTGCTTACCATATCCAAGGCCTCGGTTTCCATTGCAAGTGAGACTATTGTGGTTACCAATATTGTCACCCAAACTGTTTCGCGTGAATCTTCCGGTTCCCTGGAGAACCTCAAGTCACAGTCACTGGAGATCCCCGCTTCGTCGCTACTCAAGAGCCAGTCGGAGATGGAGTTACTAGTTGAAACTTTGTTCCCCACACCACCATCATCCTCCACCGGAAAGCAGTCCACCCTGCCTGGTTCCAGTTCAGCTTCGGCTCCCAAAGAGCACTCCGCCAGCAATAACATAAACGAACCATTCAGCATCAAGTCTGCCTTTGAAGGCGATGCTTGGAAAATGAGTGTATCCCTTTTCACTATTATCATTCTGTTAATCAACACCTTGGTTTAGACGGGGGTTGGTTCTATATTTCGGTCTATAAGGCGAATTAGATACTCTAGGCATTGTTGCGCACTAGAACACTGGTTGTAACACCACTAATTCCGTATATAGTATATATTTTGAATTGTCGTATGTGTATGGATTATCCGTGCCAGTACAAAGTATCTTAAACCTTCACCCGTCTGGTAAAGCTGGGAATTAGGCATCTCTATCTGTTTCACCGTATAAACCCATTCTCCTAATAAACCATTTCTTTTCCCTCTTTTTTTTTTTTTTGCAGTCAATAATCGACCAAGCGCATTCTTGGAACCATCTCGGAGTTGCACCATCGCACTGTGAATCAAAAAAAATATCCCAAGTCATCTCCATCTCAGTACCAAGTATCACATAGCTCTTGGACATACTTAAATGCATATAGTCTATAGCTAGGATGAATCCGTTGCCGAAAACTTCTCCCAACCGAGAGAACGAACTCCATGCTAGAATTGCCGAATTGATCAAGCACCACCTACAAGTGGACGATGATTCAGATTTAACCATCACCAAATTCATCCTAAATCTATACCAACAAACGGTTAAAACCACGGCCAATGAGAGCGGGGGCAAGTTGGCAAAGTTACGCAGTTTCCAGCAAACTGTCAAAGAGAATGGCGGTGAAGAATTTCCGTCTGAGTTTGTCTCTGCTGTATTCCACCTTGCTTATGATCACTACCGCACTACCAAAGAACCCACCAACCCAAAAGTAGACCATCTCCAGATTATCAGGGATACTTCTGGTTCACACCAGTACAATGATAGTATACCACCACGGAAGTTGCAGCTAGACACGATATACCGTGGATGGGTCACAGAGATAACTTCATATGGCGCATTTATCCAGATTGACGTGCCAGGAACTCCATCGGGGTTGTGCCACATTTCCCAAATCTCCAGTGAGGGCCACCGCATCGAGTCTGTGTCGTCAGTGTTGGCAGTTGGCCAAGCGGTGTTTGTAAAATGCGCCGAGATAAAGGAGATGAACCGACGCAAACAGCGAATATCCCTATCCATGCGTGGCATAGACCAAACCACCGGCTCCGAGAAACCAGAGGAACCGTCTCGAGGAAGATCAACTATCCGGAACCAGCCACAGTCGGATGGACCAAGAAAACCGAAAAGAAGACTAACATCACCAGAACGCTGGGAAATACAGCAGTTGATTGCCTCCGGGGCGGTATCGGCTGAGGAGTACCCCGAATTACTACAAGAAGATGTCAACGAAGCATTTGGGCCCCTTGGCGCATCGACGGTGGAGCCCGAAGTGGAAACCGAGATCGAACTAAACCACACCCAGCCAGATTTCCTTCAACGTGAAGCAAAGTCAATGCCTGATGTGGCTATACCAACGATAAAGAATAAACCATCGGCTGGCACCAGAGACAACAACACCCTTATAGCATCAGCGAGTCTCGGGTCTCAATTGGCTCGGGACTTCAAACAGGAGAGACTACGAAAACAGCAAGAGTCACGCCAAGGCACACGAAGAATTGATTCATATGATCCTCTATTCCAGCGAAGTGAATCGGTAAAGGAGGTGGAAGCAGACAACCAAGATAGAGATATACGAACAGACACGTTTATATCGGAGTGGAAGCGGTCACAGAAGAGTAAATCTATAACTTATGGCAAGAAAACCACTATACCTATACAAGAACAACGATGCTCGCTACCGGTATTCTCCATGAGACAGGAGTTGGTGGATAGCATCCGAGAGAACCAGTTTATTGTTATTGTGGGGGAAACTGGGTCCGGGAAAACCACCCAGATCGTCCAGTATATCTATGAAGAAGGAATAAACCGCCTGCCTGCTGATGGCAAGACCAAGATCATTGGCTGTACGCAGCCACGGAGAGTGGCTGCGGTATCGGTAGCCCAACGAGTGGCTGAAGAAGTGGGCTGCAGCGTGGGCGAAACGGTTGGATACACAATCAGATTTGAAGATAAGACTAGCCCCCAGACCAAAATCAAGTATATGACCGATGGGATGTTGGAGAGGGAGGCGTTGAACGACCCAGAAATGTCGCGGTACTCGGTGATTATGCTTGACGAGGCCCACGAAAGAACCATAGCCACGGATGTGTTATTTGCGTTGTTGAAACAGGCGGCATCCAAAAACCCCCATCTCAAGGTCATTGTCACATCAGCAACATTGGACTCGGATAAGTTCTCTCGCTTCTTTAACAACTGTCCGATTGTGAAGATCCCTGGACGGACGTACCCAGTGGAAGTTTTGTATACTAGAGAACCAGAAATGGACTACCTCCAGGCAGCATTGGATTCGGTGATGCAGATACACATGTCGGAGCCGGCAGGAGACATTCTTGTCTTTCTCACGGGACAGGAAGAGATCGACACCAGCTGTGAAGTGTTGTATCAACGGATGAAGACTTTAGAGAGCAATTCCCGATTCTCTGGTAGTGAAGCTAATAACCACGAAGAGCTAATTATCCTCCCGGTTTACTCGGCCCTCCCATCGGAGATGCAAACAAGAATATTTGAGCCCACCCCGCCGGGATCACGCAAGGTTATACTCGCCACTAACATTGCCGAAACTTCCATCACGATAGATGGCATCTACTATGTGGTTGACCCCGGGTTTGTCAAGATAAATGCCTATGATCCCAAGCTAGGCATGGACTCTCTTCGTGTGGTTCCTATTAGCCAGGCCCAGGCCAACCAGAGAAGCGGTCGTGCCGGTAGAACCGGGCCAGGAAAGTGCTATCGATTATATACCGAAAAGCAGTACCATACAGAGATGCTTGCCAACCCCATCCCGGAGATCCAGCGGCAAAACTTATCGCACACCATCCTAATGTTGAAGGCGATGGGGATAAACGACTTGGTAAACTTTGAGTTTATGGATCCTCCCAGCAAAACCACCATGATGGCGGCCCTACAGGATTTGTATATATTGGATGCCCTTGACGACGAAGGGTCACTAACCTCCTTGGGCCGGCAAATGGCAGACTTCCCTATGGAGCCGGCGTTGGCGAAAACCTTGATCAAGTCCTCGGAGTATGGCTGTTCCAGCGAGATATTGACCATCGTGGCGATGCTCTCGGTGCAAACCATCTTCTACCGACCCAAGACAGAACAGCAGTTGGCTGACCGGAAGAAAATGAGGTTCCACCACTCCATGGGGGACCATTTGACCTTGTTGAATGTGTACCAGAGCTGGTGCCGCCAGCACTACAGCAAGGAGTGGTGTCAGGACAATTACATCCAGTATCGAAGCATGAAGCGTGCAATGGATGTGCGGAAGCAGTTATCTACCATCATGGCCAGTTTCAAGTATAGGGTGGAGTCTTGCGGGAACAACTTGGACACAGTGAGGAAGACGTTATGCACGGGGTACTTTAAGAACTCGGGCCGGAGAGATAATATGAATGAAGGGTACACCACGTTGGCTGAGCAAACACCGGTGTTCTTACACCCGTCGTCGAGTTTGTTTGGCAAGTCTCCCGAGTATGTGCTCTACCACACGTTACTTTTGACTACGCGAGAGTATATGCACTGTGTCAGTGTTATTGAGCCTCGGTGGCTACTAGAGTTGGCCCCCAAGTTTTTCAAGCTGGCCGGTGCCAATGGCGAGATGAGTGAGCAGAAGAAGCAGCAGAAAATCGTACCGTTGTTTAACCGAGGCCCTAACGGCAACAACTGGCGTTTGAGCACGCACCCAATGACCAAGAGAAGAGCTCCAGGCAGGTAGAGTCGTCCCTGGCAAGAAGTGACCATCAGATGCATCTATAAAGCAATCCTATCCTGTGTATATCTGTAGCACTCTCCGAAACAGGCTTTTTTCACTGAGAATACGCAGGTTTATGTCACAGACTTGCATCCAAATCGGGCAACTTCAATAGACGAGAACAACTCACACAATAAGCAAAACCATGACCCTAATAAGCAGAACCATAACCCTAATAAGCAGAACCATAACCCTAATAAGCAATAAACAAAACCATCAGCCTTGTCACCGTCTTTAACTCTCCATTATCACATGTGTCCCCATCTCAAGATGACAAAACCGGGTTTATTGTTGCTCTAAGTGATTGATTATTTTCTATCGGCTTAAGTATGTCCCTTCCTCCCCAAAAAGAGGACCTTATAAAAAATATCCAGCAGTTACATTGTTTTCCCCATGCACTTCCCCGCATGGTTGATATCGAAGAAGAAGAAGAAAAAAAGAACGGCGATGCGGTATTGCTTTTTCGATGGTTTGGAGTAAATAATTCTCGTTTATATTACCCGACTGGGTTATTGTGATAAATAGAACCTCTTTTTCTTTTCTTCATTTGTTGAATAAGGTTAGTATTGATCGAAGTTTCTTTGGAGCTGGTTAATAATTAGAGTTCCCTTGGACTGCTAGGAAAGTCCAAGTGTTGCTGGAGTTGGTATAAAAGAAGTGACCAAGAAAAAAGAGACGGTGCCTTTTTCTAGAAGCACTGGAAACGAGAATATCTCTGTAAGCGTATAGATTGACTGAATTCAAACTACCCCCCAAACTACTCCAAAGTGCATTGTTGAAACCCATAAACCATGGAACAAGTACGGTACGCAAAATCATTTGTTCAGGATCGACTTGGTGTCTATAGATCCCCTTTCACCATCTCCTTATCGGAGCTGAACCCACATTATAAACGGTTTCCATCCCAACAACCACTACCACAAACTTCTGAAAATAACAGCTCCACATCCGTACTAAACTGCGTGCCACTATCCACCGACAGCAAGGGAAACTTTCTTGACCGTCAAACTGGACGTAAGGTTATCCTCCGGGGGATCAACGTTGACGCAAGCATGAAACTACCCACCAAACCCAGTCTCCATTCATACCAGGGCAATTCCAACGACCCCAACAACATATTCTTCCGTGGAGACGAGGTTTCCTTTGTTGGACGCCCATTCCCGCTCAAAGAAGCGGCAGGGCACTTGTCACGGATTAAATCCTGGGGGTACAATACCATACGCTACCTAATAACCTGGGAGGCTATTGAGCATGCCGGACCGGGTCAGTATGACGACAGCTTTGTCGACTACACCGTGGATGTGCTTAGGATTATTGGCGAGGTGGGAGGGTTGTATGTGTTCTTGGAGTTCCACCAGGACGTGTGGAGCCGGTTCTGCGGTGGCAGCGGGGCTCCCATGTGGACGCTCTACGCCGCCGGACTAAACCCCAAGAACTTTGCCGCTACCGAGGCCGCCATCTTACACAACGAAACCCGGTTCCACGATGGTACTGAGCAGTATGGCAATATGTTGTGGACGTCGAACTACCGCCGACTAGCAGCCATGGTGATGTTTACCTTGTTCTTTACGGGCAAGACGTACTTCCCCACCTTGGTGATGAATGGGTGCAATATCCAGGACTACTTGCAGCAGCACTACCTTGCGGCGGTGGAGCATATCTGGAAAGCTGTTGTTACGAGTTTGTTGGACTTGGTTGATGACGGCACCATTCTCGGGTTTGAGTCGATGAACGAGCCCCATGGAGGGTTAATGGGACACCCTCATTTGGGGCAAATCCCGGTAACCCAACAGCTACGCATAGCCAGCTGTCCCACCATGTTTGAGACGATGAAGTTGGGGATGGGATTCACCTGTGAAGTTGACGAGTACAGAATTAGCATTACCGGACCTCAACGATTTGGTACTGTTATAGTTGATCCTCGGGGCGTCAAAGCGTGGTTGGGTCAACAGGAGGCATTGGAAATTGACCGCCATTACGGGTTTGAGAGAGGGAAAGAATGGCCTATTGGACGGTGCATATTTGCTGATTTGGGTATCTGGAAGTGGAATCACGAGATTGACTTGGCAAACCTACCCAACTACACCCAAGAGGAACGGTTAACGATTGGTGCCCGGTGTGAATTACTACAGCCATACTACTTTCAGGACATCACAACGGGACACTTTCGCGACTTGGACCCAAGCATAACTACTATAGACGGGGACTACTTTATGAACTATACATTCATACACCACTATATCCAGTTTAAGAAGGTCATTCGTGCCCATGCACCAGATGTGTTTGTTCTTATGCAACCACCGGTATTGCAGCTTCCACCAAAACTACGAGCACGCCAGGATAAAGTCATCGATGACAAAACCGTGTACTGTCCCCATTACTACGATGGACTCTCACTCATGTTTAAAACGTGGAATTCCAAGTATAACGTCGACACCTTGGGCATAATGCGGGACCGATACATAAACCCGGTGCTCGGGATTGTGTTTGGCGAGTGGGCCATCCGCAACTGCATCAAGAAGCAGTTTGCCGGGATTAAGCGTGAATGCCATACCCTCATGGGCAGTATCCCCGTGTTGATGTCTGAAACCGGGATGCCATTCGATATGGACCACAAGAAGGCATACAAGACGGGGAAGTACACCTCACAAACCGCGGCGTTGGACTGTTTGAGCAATGCCTTGGAAGGGTCGCAGATGTCACACACGCTTTGGTGCTACTGCTCGTTGAACAGCCACCAGTGGGGGGACCAGTGGAATAACGAGGACTTTTCTTTCTGGTCTCCCGAGGACCAGAACTGCGTGTTTGATAGCAAGTCTCCGTCGCCCGAGGACCGGTATCCATCTCGGCGTGACTCGTATACTGTTGGGGCACGAACCACCCAGCGAGCTAAAGTGGTGTCTCCTGCCACCCCCAGCACCAACAATACCTTGTCTGACTCGGGTGTGATAGCAGATTCTGACTTACAGGGGTACAAATCGTCAACGCCGTCGTTGTCGTTGTCGTTGTCGTCGTCAGCATCGTCGTTCATGTCCCTTCGTAGAACTAACTCGCGGTTATCCCGGAAATGTTACGCTTCGGCCGACGGTGTGCGGGCCGTGAATGCGGTGATCAGACCATATGTAGTGGCCACGAAAGGAACAGTGACTGCCACTGAGTTTGATATCAAGTCGACCAAGTTTGCGGTGAAACTTGCCATTAACAAGCATGACCCGAGACTAAGTAAAGTCCCCACGGTTATATTCGTTCCCAAGTGGCACTATCCCACGTTGGGGTACGAAGATATCTCCTTGTCTTCGGGATACGTTAAGTATAACGAAGAGTTGGAGTATTTGGAATGGTTTCATCTGGACGACTCGGTTGAGTATGAGCATTTGAATGGGTGGTCCGGCAATAGAGATTCTAAGAATGGTGATAGTGGTGTGTTGGTACGAGAGACGATAATAATCAGGAATAGGAACAGACTGGTGGCAGATTCACGTATAGACAAAGGCTCCTACACCTTCACCAGAGGAGATTTGAAGGAGAAATTGCTGGGGTGTCCCATAACTTGAAACTGGCAGGATTGGTTATATTTGTTATATGTAGATTATTCGTGGATATACACGATTAAAACTCTAACGACTCTGGTTCTCGTTCACGCTTGGCACTGGCCTCTTTCAACTCGTCCTGGACTAGCTCATTAACAAACTTGGCAAAGTATTCTACATATGGCTTCAAACTGGTGACTGCATCGTCAGGACTGTCACTGGTACCCTGTTCGATCTCCAGCTGAAGTTTCCGCAAGTTGGGGGCGCTCATAGGGTTGAAACCATAGGTATCGTCACAACTATTGCCACTGATATTCCTAAATGGATCAAAGGGCACACACACGTTGCCAGTACTGGGATGTATACAAAATGGCGACTTTAGCAAATGGATAACTTGCCGCGACACCTCTATATCTAACCGTGGGTACATGTAGTGAAGTATAATATCCTTCTTTGCATCTTGCAACTGGTTTACCTGGACATTTGATTTGAGCACTCGGGAAGCCACGGTGTTGATATCCTCCCACTTACTCTTGGAGTTTGAGTATCCACTCTCGCCTTTCCATTTGTTACGTAACTCCATTTGCAAGTTTTTCTGGGGGATAAACGCAAGCAACTCCTCTACTTGTTCCCACGCTTTAGTAGAACCATTACTGGTATTCCATGGGTCCTGGTCCTGCAATATCACATCAGCAAACTCCTGCTTCAAAATCTCAAATGACCGTTCAATATGGGGATGAAATGGTTTCTTAATACTCACTTGTTTGGAGTTCTTTATATGCTTGGCTCCCAACACATCCAAGTACTCCACCACGGCTCTCCGGCCGCCTTCGTCCAAGTTTCGCGCCCGGGAATCGGAAACCCAGCAATGGGCACCTCTCCTACCGGAAAATACCCAAATCAAGTGCTTGAATCCAAAATCCTTGCGCAACGCCGCGTCCATAATCTTGGCACCCACCTGGATAAATTTCCAACATTTCTGGCAAATGTCGGTACCGGAGCAGCAGGTTCTAATATCATCATAATCGGTCAAATCTATATCGAAAACCAACTCTTTGGACTCGGGCTTCATCGCCAGCTTGGGCAAGGTCTTTCGGTCTCTGGGGTTCACTTTATACACGGCTCCGATTTCGAATCTGGTGGGGTTGGCGGTGATCACCGATTTCTTAAACTCGTCCTGGGAAGCGAAGGAGTTGTATCTATGGTAGGCTCCTGAGCGGTACTCGTAGGCAAATTCCCGCATGGTGAAGTCTCGAGTTGGTTTGGGCGAGTGGCTCAACCACCGAAATATATGGCGAAACGGGAGAAGTCGCTGGTAGTAGAAGAGCATATCCAGCTCAGAGGGTTTATTTGATGGGGTGATTGGAGCCGATGAATCAGCGTTATTCTGTGGAGCTTGTACTGCCATTTTATGTGCCGGGGAGGATCTCACCTGGGATGATAGTGTATACCTTATAAGACAATATGATTAACGGGCTTATGTTGAGCTTGTAATGATGATATCTAGGAAGGACAAGTCTGGTTTATTCAGAGAACGCGTCTTGATGGGATTTTTATTTTCTTTTTTTTTTTTCAACGCGATTTTGTGACAATGAGCTACAGATTTTGGTATCAATTTGCACCCATTCAGAAGATGGGCATTTGTCGCGTTAATGAGGATAGTTGATCGGGGGTGTTGGTTGGGGGTATTGATTAATGAGTGATGTTGTTAGGACTGGTGTGAATGGAGATGATTTTCCTTGGTGGTAATAGTGGGTTTGATCTCATGATGAAACCAAATGTTCATATTTTGTATATTGGTATATTTGTATATATGCAACTTGTACATTATTTAAGCTAATCTCCTCATTACTCCTGGGTGTTTGTGCATTCCTGAGTGTTTGCGTATTTCCATCTGTTTTTAACTCTCTCTGGTTATGCCTTCCTGGTGGAAACCACACTTCCAGCTATTCTCAAGCACCGGGAGATTTCAGATGAACCGCCATTCTGGACAACAAGCTGCGTGCTGGGAAACCTGGCTTCGATTCTCCGGTTGACAGGCCCAATAACGGGGTCCACAAGGTGGGAAACCCATCCCAAAAAAAACATGGTCGACTCTACATAGGGGGTATAGAAATGCGAGTTGCCGGTATCGTCCGATACCGGCCCAGTGTCGATTTCACGAGTAAGAACTACTTCTGGAGCAGGAATCACCTGCGAAGGCCCTGCGGGAATTTCATCAATAGCAGACATTGAGGAAATGTGACTTGTAAATGGATGAAGGAGGAGAAGTAAAACGAGCAACAAGGTAGTTTGGAGGAGGGTATTTTTATTAAACAGAGAGGTGGCAGTGCTCGTAAACGAAGCTTACTGCCCAGAGGATATCGTGGTGCTTAAATATACCAGCAAGGGATTACAAAAAAGGAGAAAACCACACTACTCATAAAAATATACAGCATACTATTAATGCCAATTACCTGCTCTCCCTGGCATTATTCTGTACTGCCTAGCACATCAGCAGGGAAGAACGGCCTGATCTCAGATGAACAGTTGAAACGTGTGAATTGAAACTGGAGAGAAAGCAACCTCTAGCACCTTGATAGGATATTCCTAGTAATCGATTTTGCAAGTAATATACAAACAAGAGACCAGTAAGTAACTGCAAGGTCCTCCATATCTTTTTCCTCCATTCCTATCGCCTATTAAATGCCAACCCATCAGCACCCACAACCCACACAACCCATTAGCATACACAACCCACAGCCACCTTCAAACAAATGGATCTCCCCACACACTAATTCCCGAGAAGTGCCAAATTCCAACCTCATCGCACCATAAACCCTCGAGAAAAAAAAAATTGGTAATCGTGAAAATTAGTAATCGGGTTCCTATACTCATCTCTATATCATCACCAATCCCTAGCCAATATCATCCCTAGCCATGCCAGAAGACCAGGAACTAAACCAACTGGGTGCTGAACAATTCCCCGCAGAACAAGAAGAAGAACAAGAATTCATAGACACCAATGAAGTTGCTGAGGTTGTCGATGACCAACAGGATGGTCCTGAACCACACGACGATGACGGTGAGGACGACGATATGAATATGGACGAGGCCGACACTATAGAAATTGACATGTCCAATAACTCGTGGACGTATTTCGATAAACACCAGGATAGTATTTTCACCATATTCAAGCATCCTAGTTTGCCCATGGTGGTGACTGGAGGAGGAGACAATACAGCATACTTGTGGACCACCCACACGCAGCCCCCTCGGTTTGTGGGAGAAATTTCCGGACACAAGGAATCGGTGATTGCTGGTGGCTTTACCGGCGACGGAAAGTACTTAATCACCGGGGATATGACCGGTGTCGTCCAAGTCTACAAAGCTAGCAAGGGTGGGGAGAAATGGAGCAAGTTTGGCGAGTTGGAAGAGGTTGAGGAAGTGTTGTTCATTACCGTTCACCCTAGCTTACCTTACTTTGCCTTTGGTGCTAATGACGGGTCTATTTGGGTGTACCAGATCGATGAACTGAGCAAGAGTTTAGTTCAGTTAATGTCGGGGTTCTCCCACTCGTTGGAGTGCAATGGCGGGGTGTTTATCCCCACCAGTAATGCAAATGATTTAAGTTTGGTATCGATTTCCGAGGATGGTACCGTAGTCAACTGGAACTGTTTTACCGGTGCGGTTAACTATAGATTGCAGCCCCACGACGACTTTAAGGGGGTGGAAAGTCCCTGGGTCACCATCAAAGCGTTGCACAACGTTATTGCCATTGGTGGCAGAGACGGACAGTTGTCGATTATAAATAACGATACTGGTAAGGTTGTGCACACGGTCAAGACCTTGGATAATGTGGAGGATATTGCTGAGTTGTCCATTGAAGCCTTGAGCTGGTGCGCCAACTCCACCGTGAACTTGTTGGCGGTGGGGTTGGTTTCTGGGGACATTCTCTTGTTCGATACCCAGCAGTGGCGGGTGCGTAAAACCATTAAGGTGGACGATGCCATCACCAAGTTGGAGTTTATTGAGGACTCGCCGATTTTGGTTGGGTCCAGCATGGACGGGAAGATTTACAAGTGGGATGGTAGAACCGGCGAGGCGTTATTCACTGGTGTGGGACACAATATGGGGGTATTGGATTTTGCCGTATTGGACCATGGTCTGAAGTTGGTTACTGCTGGAGATGAGGGGGTTTCCTTGGTGTTTAAAATCGATTAGTGTTGATAGGTTTAAGTAGATGAATGGAAGTGTTAGTTTGTCTATTAGGTAGTGTTCTGGTTATAAGAGAGTGTTTATGCATGTTTTGATTGTGTTGCATAATCAGTTTTCGCAGCCAATGAAAAATTTCGTTAATTTTTTGGGTGAAATTGCCGCAAATTTGTATATCAATAAAAAACGGAATATTCTAGGGAGAATGGAATGGTACTAGTGATATGAGGCAAACTCTGCCCGGAGAAAGTCGTGAATACGTATACGTCTCAAAAACCACACACTTACATAGAGTTATGGGGGAATCTTATACATTTACTGGCATGACTTGGCATTTACCACATGCCTTGAGAACAAAAGAAAACAAAAGAAGTCAGCAATAACAAGTGGGCAGATAAGCCCAACCACGGTATACTACAGCCACAGTGTCACCGCAGTAAAAGTAACACGCGAATACTGTTTCTTTTCTTGGTCCCTCTCACACAACCATCACCACATTTATACCAATAGTCTTCACCACAACTCCTCCTTCCAATACCGTTTGGATCCACCCAGTCCCACACAACCTATCCAAACAAACACCCATCCAAACAAACACCCATCTTGCCCCGCTGTATTTTCACGCCCACCACCATAAGCCACCACCAGTCTTAGCACCAACTTGCCAAATAAATCAGAAGAAGAAAAAGAAAAAAAAAAAATACCAGACTATAAAGAAACCTTACATTGACACATCATTCACAAACCAACATCCCGTTAGCTTTCGTTCCAAACTCATAACCTAATATTTTTTTTTACTCTGCCTTTGTCCTTTGATCGATTGGTTACTTGTTTGATTCCTTCTTTCCTTATCATCCATTGACTGTAATCTCACTGGTTGGTCCACACTGCTTGATTCAAGTGGATGGTAAGTTGAACAAACAACAAAAAAAAAATAATTCGAAAAAGAAAAAGCTCACACATACACTATAAAGTCAGGCATTACTCTACAACGCATCGAACGTTACAACCCGGGAAGAGAAACCGAGATACCTTCCTCTCGGAAACTTGAACAATCACTTTTACGGCGGGAAAATCATATAACTTCTTGTACATATATCTATTGACAGACATTCACGCGTCTTTCTCCCCCCTCCCCCTGTGTAATAGAACTATACTCTGCCAAGCATGTCCGACTGGATATCTACGTTTCCCGGCTCGAAACTAGTACTAACTACAGCAAAGAAGGTATTTGGGAAAATCATCCTGGCGGGACCCGTTCCCCGACACGTGGGCATAATAATGGACGGGAATAGACGATACGCAAAGACCCAGCATATCGAAATCAAAGAAGGCCACAGCTTGGGATTTGATTCCATGGCCAGTTGTCTCGAGTTGCTCTACGAGTGTGGTGTCGAGTGTGCCACCGTGTATGCGTTTTCCATCGAGAATTTCAAGAGGCTGAGCTTTGAAGTACAGTGGCTTATGGATTTGGCCAAGCTGAAGTTCAAGCTGATAAATGACCATGGCCAGCTATGCCAGGAGTACGGCGTGAGAGTGAAGATATTGGGCCACAAGGAACTCTTACCCGATGACGTGTTGGCGATACTTGACGAAACCGAAGAAATCAGCAAGAACAATACCCGGGCCACGCTAAACGTGTGTTTCCCATATACTTCACGAGACGAAATGACCCATCTGATTGCGGGAATAGTTGCTGAGTCAACCACGCATCCAGATACACCAATTGACTGTAATGCCATCGAGAACCATCTCTACACCAAAGATGCACCACCATTGGACATACTAGTACGGACTTCGGGCACCTATAGGCTTTCTGATTTCCTCTTGTGGCAATGCGTAAGTCCCGAATGCACCATAGTGTTTGTTGATAAGTTATGGCCAGCGTTCAGACCCTGGGACATGGTTAAGATTCTCTTTATTTGGGGGTTTAACAAGTACTGGTATGGAAATGCCCAGGGAAATCCGCGGGTGTATAGTATAGACGAGAGAGGCGATTCCAGGACCTCCTTCTCCACCGTTGCCAATGGCGCACCCAACAACGGGGTCCCAACCAGAGATACAAATGGTTCTGGTTTCCAACGGTTTCCGCAGTAGCCCGTGGCTAATGTAGTTATCGTCTGTTGTGGGGTCCATAAGTCTGGGTCAAGGTCAGTTAAAGTCCGAGATATACAGGTCATTTTGCTTATTTACCCTACTAATATTGTCATTTATAATACATGAACGGTTTGTTTGTAGTTATTGTAGACCACCACTACAACCCTTCCGGGTAGACACCCGTGCTACCAAAAACTATAAAAGACGCAAACAAAGGCAAGGCCCACTGCCCCGACAAGTAGTGATGGCTTTAAAGTTATGGATCCAGATACTTTATCCCCCTGTGCATTGTCGGATTTCCCAGGAACCCTAACTCTCCCTAAGGATACTTCTTTGTTGTCCAAGTCATAGTAAACATAGAGGGAGTCCAATATATCCTTGCCAAGGATATTAATGTCTTGTGGCTGCACATTTATTAAACAAACACCCTCGTCGATATCAAATAGCCACGCCAGTCCGTTAACGGGAATAACCGTGCCTCCAACATTAATGTTGATGATTGTACTATTAAGACGTTCGCAGTCTACCGAGTAGCAGTACTCTTGCTCTGGGTACGGTTTAGCACCAAGCTCCTTAATAAGGGACTCGCCAACCTCCAAGGACCACGATGTGGCGGTAGTTCCCGTGTCCAAGATGTACTTGTCCTTGCCTTTACTGATGGTGGTTGTTTTATTGCCACTAACAACTCCAATGTCATCAACGTTGACGATGAAAAAGGAGTAGTTGCCCTCATTGTCTGGCTCGATAGGGACAGTCGTCAAATTTCCATAGTAGAAGCCATCATCCACACCGCCAAAGAGGATGGTTCCCTCGGTTTCCGATCGCATAAACATCGAGTAGGACCAGACGTTTATAAGGCCCTGTTGTTTAAGTTGCCAAGGTAGATTCGTTCGCTCATCGACACCCTGACTGGCAAAGCCAACACCCATTATCCCTTCATCACTGGAGGACGACGACGCCAAAATGAATGCCTGGTTGTCTACAGTGACATTGCCGATTTGCACCTGATCTTGAACAATATTCCCAACCACACCACTCTCATCGAGATAGCTTATTTTCGCGAGTATATCTGTTTCGTTAACCCCAGTCGAGGTTGACAGGTTGAATGCGCCTCTTCCCACACATGGGTTGGCCACATTTGGATTATCGTCTGTCGCGTTTGCCAGGCACTCTACATCCACAGCAGGCACCCACAAGTCCAGCGATCCAGTATCCACAGCCACGGTGATTTCCTGCTTATCGGAGCCGAATCGTAATTTTGCATGAATAAGCGACAGGCCTGGCTGCAACATTTGCCGAACTGTATCTCTCTTAATGTAGTTTGGTTCATTACGCGTCTCAACTTCAAAGTCCAACCATAACGTGCCGGCACAGGCCAGCCCCACGAAAAGAGCAATGCCGCTCACCAACCCAACTTTCATTGTTGATGGAGAAGACCGGGTTGACTTTCAACTCGATTGACGCCAAATGGGCCATTTATATATTGAGCCGGCTATAAATCGGGATATGGTGAATGTACTTTTGCCAAGGTCGTATCTGAATGTGTGATCTTATAAAGTCACACGCAATACACCTGCTTTCGCCACCAGCGGAACTCATTGACCAGGAACCGATTACCGAAATGGCGTCATTGTGCGATAATGGGCACTGACAATTAGAGTTGTAAAAGTTGACCTTGGCATGACCGAAAACCTCCTTAATATTCTTGGAGTTTAATAATCACACACCGCCAAGGATAATTCCCTCTGAAAATGTGTATTGCAGCATCAGGATATGGTTGAAGGGGAGGGTTTCATATATCTCTTTGGCTCCGGTTTGTGGGTTATGTTTATAGTCCCACCAGGTTTGGCTATTGTTGACATTCACAAAAGCCAAACAAAACCAGTCACTTATATGTTGCCCAATGTGGTGGCATTTACGAGATGTATGCATGTAGAGTTTCCTCTGCACCTTCTACTAGGGAAAACACTACGGTTATATGGGCAAATACAGCAACCTGCATTGACTTTGTGAAATGGGGGGAAACCAGCAGAGTCAATCGTAAGCGAGTTATTTACATTACGGTACTCCAAGTTGCATATCTTCTGACAAGCATCCCATATCACACGAGGTGTATTCAAGGTTTCTGAACCCAGGCTTGATCATTGTCAACTTACCTAATTTGCAACTCCAGAAGATACATTAGTCCAATACCAAGCAACACAACCTATACAATCAATTATGCACAAGTATGATCCGGAAAGACCACCTCTACATTCTCCGGAATTCTCCAAATCCGTTAAACTAGCATAAACTAACTATTATCACCATAAGTACCCCCCCCTAAGACGATCCATTTATAGAGTATTGCCACAGCCATAACTAGCTTAACAAATGCGACACAGAACCCCATACAAAAAAAATAACCTCATCGCCATTTCCAATGCGACATCCATCCAAATAGACACTTGATCTAATACACAGTCCCACTCTTCCCCCCCATCATAACTACACCAATTGTCAACTATAACAAGTACCGACATTCCACTCTATCATACCCAATCACGTGCTCCCATTCATTTCACCAAAGTGTTGCCAAAAGTGACTCATTTGTGTTCCACAATGACAATGACTCACCATGTGGGTGTCGGAAACATTTTATTATTATTCTTTTAGCCGCGATGGAGAATTTTTTTTTTATCAGCGTGAAAAATTACGCAAGAAATCTGCCCATATAACCCATTGCTTCCTCAGTAGTGGATATTGTGTCCTTGTAAATATACTTTAGAACCCATCACACGAATCATGGACTTGGTCAATCACTTGCCTGACCGTTTACTATTTGCGGTTCCCAAAAAAGGAAGACTTTACGAGAAATGTTGCAACTTATTAGCTGGTGCTGATATCCAGTTCCGTCGATCCAACCGTCTCGACATTGCTCTTTCCACTAACTTGCCAGTAGCGTTAATCTTCTTACCAGCAGCAGACATTCCTGTGTTTGTGGGCGAGGGTAACTGTGACTTGGGTATTACTGGCTTAGACCAGATCCAAGAAGCAGATATGCTTGACTCGATCGAAGATCTTTTGGATTTGCAATTCGGTAGCTGTAAATTGCAGATCCAGGTCCCTGCTGATGGGGATTTGAACACCCCCCAGCAGTTGGTGGGTAAGAAGATTGTTAGTTCCTTCACCAGATTGTCTACGGAGTATTTCAAGAAGTTGGAAGGTGTTCAACAAGATGCTGAGCTTGCGACTAATATCAGATATGTCGGTGGGTCTGTTGAAGCCTCGTGTGCGTTGGGGGTGGCCGATGCCATTGTCGATTTAGTGGAAAGTGGTGAAACCATGAAGGCTGCAGGCTTGAAGCCTATTGAGACGGTTTTGTCCACTTCGGCCCACTTGATTCTGTCAAAGACCCCCAAGTTCCCTGAATTGGTGCAGATTATCCACCAACGATTCCAGGGGGTTATGGCGGCCCAGAAATACGTCTTGTGTACGTATAACTCGCCCAAGAGCAACGTTTCCCAGTGTTTGGAGATCACTCCAGGAAGAAGAGCCGCCACTGTATCCAGCTTGGAAAAACACTCACCTGAAGAAGAGGACTGGGTGGCTATCTCGGTGATGGTGGAAAGAAAACAGATTGGGGATATTATGGATCGGTTGGTCAAGGTTAGAGCGTCGGATATTATAGTCACCGAGATTGCCAACTGTAGAGTATAATTGGTGTGTAGCTGGGATGGCTTTATTTACTAGATAGATATGTAAGGGGTTATATAAGTTTCATACATCCACGCTTCTAATGCCGTCTTTATCCACAACTTTAACGTAAACCCCTTTGAAGTCAATGGGCATTCTCGTAGTTAGTTCCTTGAGACACAAGTCCAACAACTTTAATCCATCCTCCACGCCCATGTCCTTACGGTAGTGCTTATCCAACAAAGAAGTGGTGTAAAACCCAGCGTAGCCATGAGCACCATAGGGCAACTCGACTTGGGTTCCCAAGTAGTCAATCCAGTTCAAGCTGGGAATCCCTGTCTTGATATCATAGCCACCAACCAAACAGTTCACCTGGTACGGTTTCCGCGATCTGATGGACGTGGCCAATTGGTTCCTTATAAAGGATGCAGTGGCTTTGGGGGATAATTCGATATCGTTTTCGCGCATCGAGTACAACTGGATGTTGGCCTGTATGTATTCGGCGAACTGGACGGTATCGCCCGCCTCTCCTGTGTATGCTATAAGATTATGGGCATTTAATTCACGGGTTTTGTCGTCGGTATCCTTAAGAATGGAAATACCTCTGGTGGCTGCCTTGGAGGTGGCGATTATGGTGGCGTCTTTCACTCTGATTCCTAAGATGATGTCCATGGTGGGTGATTATTGGTGGGATACTACAATGGTTGGGAGGTTGGTTATGTTGGATTTTTATTTGCCATCCGAGTTTTTTATTTTTTTTTTTTTTTTTTTTTGGTGGTGTTGAAATGGGCTTAAGGGCTTAACCGGGCTTAACTATGAGAGTAGTTGGGATTGATATGGAGGTAGTATGTTTAACATGGAGGTAACATGGAAATAGCTATGCTTAACATAAAATCAACTCTGCTTAACATGCATTTAGCACTACATGTCGAGCTTTCTTAACTATTGACTAAACTATTCTATACACCTCTCCCGCAAATACTCCCCCATCTTCCTCTCAATAACAGACTCAATCAACCTATTCAATGCACTCTCCTTATACTCAATCTGATTACTCAATTGCAACTCAATCTGCTTCTCAATCAACTTCCCCGTCAAGTCCACCTCTATGTTCACGCTATTACCAATATTTTTCCTGCTCAATACCACCTTCTCTTGACTATAACTAATCAACATAATCGAAAACTCGCTTTTACCATAGTCTACATTGGTAATCGTCAAACTCGTACCATCTATGGCGATAAACCCTTTGTGAACTATATAATTAATAAACTCTTCATCGCGCAATTTGAAAGTATACGCAATAGCCTCTCCATCGGGCTGTTTATTGACGATTTCAGCAACGGTATCTACATGGCCTTGTACTATATGGCCTCCAAGGCGCACATCGTGCTTCACGGCCCGTTCTAAATTCACCCCGTCACCAGGAACTAGCAGACCTAGATTGGTGATCCGCAATGTTTCCGGAGCAATACCCACTTCAAACTCTGACGAATTAAACCTCGTCACCGTGAGACAAACTCCATTGGTGGATATAGAATCACCAAGGTGGATGTCGCTAAGAATCAACGGACAAGAGCCAATAGTGACGGTGATCCCACGTTCTCCACTGGCTTTTTCGTTATCAGTGGGAACAGAACTGATCACCGTACCTATTTCTTCTATTAATCCTGTAAACATTACCGATTATTATGTTAGATCAGCCAGTACTTATGTTACCAATGTCTACCCCCTCCCCTTCAGTGTATGAGTAATATAATGGGGGCGAAAAGAGAATGGCGACATTGGTGCGACTTCCATGGTTCGTTGCAAATAGTGAAATCTGTGGCTCATCAACCAACCATATCCTGTGATTTTCTTATAGCATGTGAGTATGTAATATATATTGCAATTGTCTATATATGTATCATTTCTGACCTGCCCCCATCATCGACTTCTATAGCCAGAAGTTATCGAGATAGGTTGGATTGTTTGCACTGGTTGTAAATGGTGATGAAAGTGTAACCTCTCAATAACAGCACCTCAAAAACAATCAATAGGACCTAAGACCCTCCAATGCTAAACATCACTAGATGCACCTTCTTACAGGTACTCAATTTATGATGCCCTCCATTTCTCCGTCCACAGATGTCCTTATATACTATCTATATTGAGGATGAAATTTACTCTTCACGTGAGTAATTTCCAGAATTTTTCTTCACTCGCCATTAAGGAATTTTTCACCATTCCTCCAAAGAACCACCCAATCCCCAATAGCCAACCTCTACTTGCTACAACACCTGAATCGTTGACATAGCCGGACCGCCCATTTCCCTCCCCCCACAGTGTGCTCTAACAATGCCGTTCCGATTCCCAGTGAAATTTGAAATCCCCAAGCACGCCCATATCAATACTCGTGTCCTTAGAGACCAGTTCAAGCGAGTGCAATACGCCGAGCACGAAGTGGAAAGAAATGCCCTTCGTTACATCTCCAGAAACACGGAGTTACCCCCCAGAGTAAGATTGGAGGCACAGTTACAGTTGGGAAGTATGCCTGGATACACGTCGTATTCCCAAATTAAGAACAGATGCGTGGCTACTGGTAAAGCCAGATCGGTGATTACTGACTTCAGGTTAAATAGAACTGCTTTCAGAAACAGAGCTAGAAACGGACAAATTCCAGGGGTCAAGGTAGCATCGTGGTAGGTAAGATGAAACTTGATTAGTCTTGTATATATGTGTAGAAACGTTAGTGGTGAGGAGTTTATGCTTATTCATATAACTGTGTATACCAAGCAATAATGTAAGTGTGTAATGCTCTAGTGGACCCGAATCCACAGATAATGATGAATATCTTTTAGTGTAATAGAGAGTTGGTTTGTACTTTACCTTTTATTGGTTGTATCCTTTATTGGTTGTATCCTTTATTGGTTGTACCTTTTATTGCTTATACTCTTCGTTGCTTATACCCTTTATTGCTTATACCCTCCACTGACCATACATTTCCATTTGGAAATACAGAAAAAAAAAACCCACCAATCCAACCACAACTCATCTCATTTTCTTCCTACTGATAATAAACAAACACCAGTAGATCATAATGTTGGCGCCTGGACCATTCTCTTCGTCTGTAACCCGCGTTGTAAACCAGTCGCCTATAAATCACGTTATCCCCAAAAGAAGTCTTAAACTTATTCCATCATTCTCTCGATTTAAACTCATTCCCCAGCCACCAGGACACATTGTGGGGACAGTCAATGAAGCGTATGTTCCACCACAGCCAGAATATTATGAAGGTAGCTACCACTGGACGTATGAACGGGCAATAACTGTAACTATGCTACCATTAATTATGACGCCGTTTATTGTTGGGGTGGAGTATCCAATATTTGATGCTACATTATCTACATTACTATTATTCCACTGCCACGCAGGATTGAAGAGTTGTATTATTGATTATATACCTAAAAGAGTGTATGGAGTATGGTATGGCATCGCCAGCAAGCTATTGACTTTGGGGACCTTTGTCGGGATGTATGGTGTGTATGTGATGGAGACCACCAGTAATGGGTTGTTTGACGTTGTGAAGAGTATCTGGGGAGCATGACTGAGGGGGTGGGTGTTCTTGGTAGGGTAGATTAGTTATATAGAAGCGTGTATATAGGAGTATAACTACAATTAACTATAACTATTACTAGGGGTACACCTACACCTACACCTCTTCTATAAATGTCGCCAAATGTCGCACTTCCCCCAGCGACATTTTCAGCCCGCCGAAAATTTCATCGTTCAACTTTTCCACTTTTCCACCAAAACCATCACCAACCCCATCGCCAACAGGAGAACCGCAAATTGATCGAGTTCATCCTTTCAAAGTATCCAATTCCCGTCGGTTAACCATGAGTGATACTGAGAGACGCGACTATGAACGAGATGCAGAATTAGACAGACGGAGCGACGACAACGACGAAGAAGAAGTGGTGGCATACGACAGAAGCCGAGACCAATCCATGGATGTCGATACCCCTCCTCTTGAACCACAGCCATACCCCCAGTACCAGCGTCCACCGGCCCCGGAAAGAAGAATCGATCACGTGGGACTCCAACCCCATACTGAAGAAGAAATCCGCGACATTGTCAAGTACGAAGTCAAGGATGATTCAGTTTTTCACGTGACCCGGGCATTATTTATTGGTAATTTACGTCGTCCTATAAATGCAGCCCATTTCCAAGAACACCTCAGGGGGTTGGCCCAGCGTGGTGATAGCAACTACGCTATCGAGAGGGCATGGTTAAATAGAGACCGTTCGCATGCTATAGTGTTGATTAATAAAGAAGAGGGTGCCAGGTATATCCGTCAACAGTTGGTGGGAACCGTATACCCACTGGAAGACGAAGATGCGCGATTAAAGGAGGAATTTGAGAACTACGAAGTTGGCCGCTATGAGAATGAAATGCGAAGCTATGAGGCAGAGTTGGAACGTGCTGATACCGATGAACAGCGTGATGTCATTAAACCACCTTTGGAACCACGCAAACTCATTGCAGAAAGAAACCAATTATATGTAGACTATATTCCGGTTAAGGCTATCAACCAGTGGGTATTTGAGGAGGATCGCGGGCCCCGTGATGGGAAATGGAAGATTGACTATGAGTATAAAGGTGATGATACTATTGCCACCCATACGCTTTTAAATGGTGATTTCATTCCACGGTATCCTGGACCACTTCCACGCAGAGGCGGTCCATACCGGGGCCATCGTGATATGGGTCGGGACCGGGACCGGGACCGGGACTATGATTACCGTGGTGGTCCTCCGCCATACAGAAATGGCAGAGATAGTTTCCGACCATATGATAGACCTCCACCACGGTTTTACCGCGGCGGCAGAAGAGAAAAGGACTCCTATGTGCCAGGAAGAAGAGGCGATGGTATAGAGAGGAGAAGTCGGAGAACTGATTCGTATGAACCTTCTAGACATCGGGATAGGTCAAGGGAGAGATCCAGGTCTAGAGAGCGGTCTAGATCGCGGTCTAGATCGCCATTGTAATATTATTACGTTGTTAGTTGGGGGTATGTGTGTTTTTTTTGTTTCTATTTCCTTATATTTAATAAAGACTATTGTTGGTTATGTGTGGTTGTGTGGTTGTGGGTGGGCTAATCTCTTCTCTGGTGACTCGAAAGTTGGTTTTTGTATTGGCATTGTGTTTTCATGTTTTGGCGAATAATAGTTGGTGTTGGAGTATCACATTCTGCTAACCATAGTCAAATTGGTGGTTCCAATAGGTAAGCTATTATTGAACACATATATTAATCATCCCTCTTCGTAAACTATCAAATATATACACAATATAGTCTCTGTCGATATCAATTCTAACAACTGAGTTTCCCTGTCCATATCAATTCTAACCACTGAGTTTCTCTGTCCATATCCGTTTATTCCTTCTAAATAGAAACATACCTACATCACAAACACGTTTATTAGTAGTTGTGATCTAAAATGGCCTATGTGATGCATGTATCTTGTCCTGTTGTACAGTTTCCATTAGAGTATAAAAAATGGGGCAATCTATAAAACGACTACAAAGTCACACTACAATCCCGATACTGTTTCTTGGTGGTTCTTACTTCGTTTACTTGTTTCGTTATTGGTTTTGCTATCTGTTTCGTCACCGGTATCATTACCTGTATCATTACTTTCTTGAGAGGTATCATAACTCCTCTTTTTAGGTGAACGATTGATGTTGGTCTCGTCAGCACTGGAAACTGATACTGTGGGTATATTGGCACCGATTTGTGACTCAGTGGCCTCGTTTGCGGTGTTTGTATCATGGCTACTGTTTATCTCACTCCCATTAACGTTCGTGCCTGCCGGTTTCTCTTCCTTTTCCAACCACGGTATCATCACCAATGGCACAGTAGACCCGGAAGAATCGCCAGCAAACGCGTCAGCATCAACACCATCGCCTGTGCCCTTGTCTGTGCCCTCCTTTTTATGGATCTCAACCGTCACTTTGGGAAAATCGTCTATGGTTGACGAAACCAGAAACAACTTCTTTAACGAATTGAAATACTTCACCAACCCCGCGTCATCCACCAACTCGTAGCCCTCTCTTTTGGGGTCTATTAACACCTCGGCAATTCTCATGATCGTGAATGGTGGACTTTTAAGGAAATACTGAGATATCCTCTGTCTGATATACGCATCAATTTGGGATATGGTGTCGTGGTTATTTGGACTAGAAACAGGCTGTTCCGGTAGTAGCGGGGTGTTGGGTTCTGTGGGAGTGGCGGTTCTGGTGGACGATAGCGATGTCGATAACTGGGTTAGTCGGATAAGCAATTGGGGAAGAGTATCCATTTGCCAGCTGAAGGATGACTCATCCTTGTCGTAGTTTTTGCGAGTGACTATATCCTTCAATTGGGATTGTAAGGTTTCGTCAAGCTGGGGTATTACTAGTCCAGTCATGGTACTGCTGTTTGGGGTCGGAATTGGCAGTGATGGAATATACCTTGAGAGTTTACTCATTGTGTTCTACTGCATTTCTTAGTGATTGTAATTACCCTCTAGCTAAGTAAATTTCAGTACTATGTCTGGATTCTTTTTTTTGTTTTTTTGTTTCTTGTTTTTTGTTTTTTCTCTCTCCTTCACGAAAAGCCAATTTTTCACCTTCACCATCCACTGGTATACCAATCTTCTGCATAGAACAGTGTAAGATGTGGGTATCCAAGAGCTGTATGAGAGTTTCTGCTGTACGGGGATTGGTAAGACCATCCCTCTATAGAAGTGCCATCTCGTTAAGATTTAATTCTACGGTCTCGTCGACTGAAACTACGCAGCCAAAGGCGTCTCTGGCCAGTAGTACCAGATCACCAGGCAAAGTAGACCTCGCTGCTAAAATATACCCCATTAATAAGGAAAACATATCAGAAAAGGACTTGGACCAATGGATACATGCCGTGCAGCAGTTGAAAACGGGCAAACAAGTTCCAGAGACCCCAGAAGAGATTTATCTTTCGGAACTTAGCCAGCCCAGTCAGTTCTTAACCGAATCGTTTGAGCCCACCGCAGAGCAGCTTGCCCAGGTGGAGAAATACGCACACAAAAAAATTCCCTTGAGAACTGACCCATTGGTGGACTACTTGGTGAATCTCGTTATGAGGGACGGCAAAAAGACCAAAGCACAGAAAATTGTATCGCGGGCGTTCTACATCATTCAGTTGAAAACAAGAACTGATCCCATCCAAGTGTTTAGAGAGACTTTGGAGAAGTTGTCGCCGTTGGTGCGGACAAAATCCATGTCTACTGGTACTGCCAAAAATAAGGTTGTACCTGTGCCATTAACTCAGAAACAGGGTAACAGATATGCCATTACCTGGATCTTGGAGGGGGCGGAAAAGAAAAAGTCTCCTGAGATGGCGGTTAGATTAGCTGAAGAAATCATCTCTACTTGGGAAGGGAAATCTTCTGGGTATGAAAAGAGAGCACAAATGCATAAGCTTGCCACCCAGCAGAGAGCGTATGTTATCTTCTAGATATAAGGTGTCCATAACTATATAAGCAATGTACATAGTAGTTTTTTTTTTTATTTTGTCTATTTGTTTTTGGTATTAATCCGTTAACCAGTATGAACTTTGATATGGGTAATGGGGGTATGGAAGTATCATTCCTAGTGAAGGGTATAAATATTGCACCAATTGTGTGATTATTCGCAAAAAAAAAAAAGAACAAAAAAAAAATAAAAAAAAGAAAAAGGTGTTGCACAAATCCTTTTCGCAGCCATATCCCATATCCCCCCCCACACAATACCTTAGCTCCGTCTTATTGCCAACACCTTTTGTCAAGTACATGTCATGCATTCCCACATCTGTCAAACCTATAAGGACATTAGGTTTCGGGTGGACCATCTCCTTGTGGACTACCGACAGAGGTACTATAGCCTAGATAAGAACCCCAAGGTTATACAAACAAGATTGCAAAACCAGCAGTTGATATCGTTGCGCACGTTCCACAAAGAAGTGCCGGGGCCGTCTTTAAAGTTCTTGCATTTGGAAGGTACAGGCAGTAACACCAATGATGCAGACGACGTATATGCTACCATTTTGGAAGCTATCCCGGAAGAGTTTGGCCGTGAGTATGGCCAAAATACTTGCGGCAACGGACAATTCTCAACCTACAATATGGACGAACTTGCTACTTTGGATGAAATGTGCTTAACCATTGAGAGAACTATTATGTACAACTCCACGGTTATGCATAAGGAGTCTGGGTTATCGGCTCTGATTTTCGGAGATATTTTGGTTGACCAGGAGAGTGGGACCAACAGGAACAGTGAGTTTGAAGGCACCGATAGCGACCGGGACCAGGAGGATGAGTCGGTGGAGATAATCACCACGGCGCCGACCCCGGCCCCGACTCCCGCAGCAACTGAAGAGCCAACTCTGGTGCCAACTCCCGTACCAACTCCCGCTAGTTTAGACCCTAAAGCGCGGGTAAAGGACCGGCTTTTCGACTTTATGAAGACGAATATCCAGCGTGTCACTAGCAAGGGAAGCGAATATTCCATGGCCAACAGTCGCCCCCAGGTCCAGTGGAAACCATCGGAGGGGGGTATCAATTCCGCAACAGGGTGCGAGAAGCGCCAAAACCTGCCTCGCGTGGTTTCCAGGTCGGAGGTCGAGGAACCCGCCAAGCAGCCCCAGCTGCTTATGAAGGACAAAGTGTGGAAGTATGTTCTTAACGACGTCTCCTTATCGGCCGCCAGGCTTTCTACGGGAGGAACTAGTCCGATTGTGAGTTCGCAGAACATCCGAGGCGACTTCATTGATGCAAGAGCTGGGTCCAGGAAAACCGTCGATGGTGACAACCACGATGTGTTTGCCCTGTACCTTGAACATGCAAAGAGAAAGTTGCAAAGGTCCTAGTGAGGTGGGGGGGTTTCTGCCAGGAAAGACGACATCTATATTTAACGATAGAGAGAATGGGAGTTTGTGCAGATGTTTTTACTGTAGTTTATAGTACACACAGATATGATGACTGGGAACTACCACCTATGTTATTCATGCACGTCTAGCCAAGAAGGCACCAGGTAAACCGTGGTGAATGCAACTTGTAGACTGATTGATCAATTGAGGACGCTACTGGGAAGCATGCTAGAGTAAACCGTGCCATGAAACCACTTGTCCAGGGTGGAAACTTGGCATAAAGGACTTGATGAATGAGAGAGGCATACCCAAGACAATCACTTATAAAGAGACACCACTTCAACACACGCAACCAACCAATACAACCACCTCTTGCAACCACCCCAACCCACTCTATGTCCCATTTTTGTGCTCATACACACGACCCCTCCATCTTCGTTTTGGCTAAATTTTCATTGGCCCAAATTTCGCAGTGGGAAAAAAAAAAAGTCTGAAAAAAAAACCTTAACGCTGGTGAATGGCTGATCAAGGAAACCTTCCACTATAAACCTTCCACCTAAAACAACACCTTGTCTTGTATTCGCATACACACACAGGCAATTGATTCACACTTCCACATAGCAAAGATGATTCGTGGTTCAACTGTTCGTTCTACTTTAAAGTCGGTAAGCGCTCGTCGTTTCCTTTCTACTGCCCAGACCAAGTACACGACCTTGGCCAATGGTGTCATTCTTGCTACTGAAACCAACCCTGCTGCCACTTCGTCCACGGTGGGGTTATACTTTGGTGCTGGTTCCAGATCGGAACACCCTTACAACAACGGGGTGTCTGCATTGGCCACCAACTTGTTGGCACAGGGTGTCAGCAACGGGGTTTACCTCAGCTCGGAAAACACCAAGGAAATCAATGGTGTTGTTGCTCAAACCACGAATAGTAACGCGGTTGAGGCTGGTAAGTTGATAGCTAAGATTGCCTCCGGCGTCAATGAGTCGCTTGAAAAGGCCGACCTTGCTGCCACCAGAGCTGCGTTGGTTGCACAAGCTGAAGCGGTTGAGGCTAACCCCGAATCCAAGGTTTTGGAACACTTGAACAGCTCTGCTTTCCAAGGGTACTCCCTTGGATTGCCAACTTTGGGTACCACCGAGTCCGTGGCCAACTTGGAGTTGCAAGACGTGACCCGCCACATAGCCAGACAGTTGACCAGCACCAACACCGTTATTGCTGCCTCCGGTAACTTCAACCACGATGCTCTTGCCGATGCTCTTGAATCGGCGTTAAATATTCCTGCCGGGTTGAAGCCGGAAGTTGCCCCAGCGGTGTTTTTGGGTTCGGAAGTTAGAATGAGAGACGACACTATGCCAAAGGCGCACGTGTCGGTTGCTGTTAATGGTGAAGGCTACAACTCTCCAGCCTACTACGTTTCCAAGGTTGCGGCTGCCATTTTCGGTTCTTTTGACAAGAACTCCACTACCGCTCACTACACTTCTCCTAAGTTGGCCTCCATCGTGCAAGACTACGGTATTGTCGACAAGTACCACCACTTTTCCACGTCCTATGCTGATGCTGGGCTTTGGGGGTTCTACGGTGAGATTTCCAACATCACCAGAGTTGACGAGTTTGTTCACTTTGCCTTGAAGGAGTGGAACAGATTATCGATTTCCATTTCCGATGCCGAGGTTGCCCGTGCCAAGGCCCAGGTCAAGGCACAAGTTGCTAGAGAGTTGTCGACTTCCAAGGCTGTGGCCAGCGATATTGCTACCAAGATATTGACCACTGGGTTCAGACCATCTATTAGTGACGCCTTTAACAAGATTGATGCCATTACCACCAGTGATGTCAAGGCTTGGGGCCAGGCCAAGGTTTGGGACAATGACATTGTTGTTTCCGGCACCGGTCAAATCGAAGCCTTGCTTGACTACGGTAGAAACAGAAACGAAATGGCCATGATGAGATGGTAAGTGTAATTAGATAACCAGAAGTAAAAAGACAGGAGATGTTTTGTTGTAGTTTTGCACATAGTATATATATATAAAGATGGACATATACGTCAGTTGCAGACACATAATCAGTTATAGTTGGGGAGGAGGTTGAAGTAGGGAAGAGGTGTCATAGTACGAGTACTATTCAGAATGTTTATTGACTAGGAACAACTCCTCAAAGACACTCCCATAATCATCATCATCATCAACTCCTCCCTCACTACAAAATCCCACTCTTTTTCAAATTCTCATTGACAATCATATCGGTAACCGCCGATAACACAAACTTCATCGACTGGGTATCTGTGGCACAGGTGGGATGAACGTAAATGGGTTTGTTTGTACGGTTCAACATGAGAAAGTTGGTTTCAAAGAACTTGAGCACATCACTGACATCACGCGGTTTACCATTATACTCGGGAAAGTACTTCTTCAAGGGGCACTTCTCCAACTTCTTTTCAAGGATATCAACCTTGTTCAAAAACAATATAAACGGCGTTGATGCAAACCACTTGGAATTGCAAATGGTATCGAACAAGACAATGGACTCGTGCATCCTGTTCACGGTTTCGTCTTCCAGCAATACCTGGTCGTACTCCAGTATGGCAAGGACAAAGAGCACGGCAGTAATGTTGTCGAAACAGTGGATCCATTTCTTGCGCTCGCTTCTCTGTCCACCGGCATCTAATACCTTGAAATTGAACAGTTCGATGGTGAAGTTGGATTCGGTAATGCCGGTGGTTTTGATTCTCCCCATAAGTATATCCGTATCGGTGCAAACGTAGAACGGATCGGCAAAGTTGAACACATTGTCAAAGAAGTAGGCTGCACTGCTCTCCAATTGGAACTCATTCGCCCGTTCAAAGCATCTACGGATTCCCCGGTCAGACTTCCATAGTTTATCGACGGCCCCGGCGATTTGTTGGCGACTATAGCTGGCACTGGCGGATGGCGGTGGTGTTGGCAGGTGGAACTCTGGCCCATTTTCGGAATCCTCATTTTGGTTATAGAATTCGATATCAGACACGCTAGTGGTGCGGGTCTTTCTTCTTGGATGGTACTGCTGTCTGCTTGCGACGGGGTTGTTTGCGTATAAGTCTGCGGTTTCGTCATCAGCCGGGGCCGGGGCATCACTATGAAGAACGATCCTCTTGTAGTAAATAAGCGGGCTATTCGATTGGTCACAGTCCAATGGGATTTTCAACTTCCGGGCGTGAATAATCAATTTCTTCATGCTCTGGATCACTTCGCCCCAAATGACATTGGAGTAGTGGCGTCTTTCCTGCTGGGTAAACCCACCCTTGTGCAAGATTCTCATTTGTTTCACCACGGTGGACTTGCCCGATTCACCGGCTCCAAGGAGGAGAAGCTTGATATTTCCTGCTTTTGACGCAGCCCAGTTCATGCTGAGCCGTTCATTGATGGCGGTATTGATTAGTTTATCTTGGAAGAAAGGGTCGGTATCTTCGGGATCCTCCATAGTGCTGACACCACAGCCCATGATTGCTAGGGTTGGATGAAAGGGGAGGTAGTAGTAAAGAAATGCCGGTGATTTCAAGTACCGTATAAATGGGAATGGGAATAGATGGTGGTTACAGAACAGGTTCTGGAGAACAAGTCTGTCTAATATGTCTACCAGAACCACCTCCTACCAACACCCAAGCAAATGCACGCACACACGCCGCCCGAGAACTGAAACCGAAAGCACCAAACCAGCATTTTCACAAACCCTCCCGAAACAACAAGATGTATCCTCCCCCTTCCAGGGCAACCAGGCTTGTCCAAGAAAGTTGTAACAAATAACCCACCACCATAGAACCGTGTGTTAGAATGTCCAGTTTCGTGAAGACAAGAAATAACCCAAAACGAGTAAGAAAATTGTGCTGCAATTTGCAACAATAGAAGAAGAAGAAAAAGAAAAAGAAAAAGCAAAAGCAAAAGCAAAAGCAAAAGCAAAATAATAATGTTGCATTCTCTAGTATATATACTGGGCATACATATACAGAAATAACTTATCAGCTATATCAAAACGTACTCATAGAGATAAGTCTGGTAATGTCTATATACCTGTATCATAACGTCATACAGAACCCCACGTAGTAGAGAAAAATAACCATCCATGCCAACGTCAAGGCATTCTTTGTAAATGCAAACAAGTTCCATTTCTTCATAAATGTAAACACTCTTCTCTTGTTAATAATGTACACTTGTCCCACACGGGAGCTTTTAAACCATCTTTCCAACGACAGGGTGTCGCTCTGAGTAAATGTATACTTGGGTATACTAAACATTTTGGTGCCCCCCTGTGGTAGACTGTAGGTAGAGGATGGCTGTACCAGGTCCCCTCCCATTTGGTCTTCTTGGTCTTGCTCTCTAAGAAATTTGCGTATTCTTCGCGAGTGCGATTCTACGGGGATATTTACAGCTTTAGTGGCCGACGATAACGGCAATATAGAAGTATACGTATACCGACTGGACTTTTGTTTCACATTCCATACCAATATCAACAATCCCGAAACCACAGCCATAACCACGTAGTGGACAATGTTGATGTACGGGGATTGTAAATAACAGATATCGGTGCCGTACTGGAACTGTTCCTGGTTAGAGAATGTGAGAAGCTGTACGGCCGGGTATTTCTTGCCCATAGCAAGACTGATGGACTTTACCGTGACTTCTCTTGTGCCATCCTCATGCACTATATCACAGTGGTCGTGATCGTCACCAGAAAACACAAGATCGGGTTTTAGGGCCTGTAGCATATCTGTGGTGAGCGATTCGGTCACCGAGTTCTGGTACTGATACCCATGGCCATTAACATCGAAGTATGCACTCTCACGGTACTTTCCGCAGTCCATGCTGGGGTTCCTATACAATGGTATATGTGAGAACAAAATACGCGGGTTTTGGTTCACATTCTCGCCGCTGGTGCTGTCTGCCACGCTGGCCATAAACTGTTTAGCCGGCTGGTTGATTTCCGGCACACTCGCCGACAAAGACGGGGTATCCAACATAATAAAATGGACATCATCAATAGTGACGGCTCGGTTGGTATCACCGAAATGGTTGGTGAACCGGGTGCGCGCGTCGGTGTTAACGAGATCCCCGAACCCGATATCGTGGTTTCCCGGGACATTGGCAAACCAGTTCATATTCAACTCGTATTTGGATTTGTAGGGATTATAGAATATCTTGTTGAACCGTTTGAGTTCGTGCAGAAAGTACTTGTCACTCGAACCGCGGCCATTGTCAAGCAAGTCTCCCAAGAACACTATATAATCCGGGCTTAGTTCTTGTAGGAGTGCTTGGTAGTTTTTCTTTAAGTATATGTCCACAGTGTGCTGGGAAAGCCGAAGAAGTAGCAGGTTACGACCCGGATAGGTGTGGTTATCGATTAGCTGAGGGTCGGCCACTATAAGCATGCGGTGGTGGCGAGTCTCTGGAGACGATACCGACTCCTGAAGTTGTGGCCACTGGCATTTTCGTATTGCGACAGTGGTGAGTAGCCGTTCGTGTAGGTAGAACGTGAGTGTCCATAGCAATAGAAGGAGAAATATGACATGGTTGATGGATCTCCGTAGCATTATAGTTAGTATTTGCATGTGGCAAGAAGGCGGTAGGTTTAGATATACAAATATATAACTCGTCGATGGGGTTATTCTGTGTATATCAAGGAGCATACGATGGTGTTTTCACAAGCTGGATCGGTCAGTGGGATTTAATCCAAAAAAAGAAAAGGCTGTGTCGCGGGAAACGGTTTTTGCGACATCGGGAGGAATAGGACATTGGGTGGGAGGTTATGAGAGGGGTATGGGAGGGTGGTATGAGAGGGGTATGGGAGAGGTTAACGAGGAAATGGGTCAATACCAGAAGTAACCGTCATTGTGCAATAGTATCAATTATGCTCCTACGACAGTGACGAAAATGATTGACTGGTCTAGGTCACTGCTCTGAATCACCAAAGATAACGAATCAGATACCATCTCTCTGGGATCTGGGATCCTACAAAACTGTTCACCCCATCGGAAACACTAACTACAGTGCAGATGAGTATTTTCCATCTATTCTCTGGTGTATTAGTATCATCAAACTAAAATAGTAAATCACAAACTGACTATAACCCCCACCAATTGTCTCCTTCACCATCAACTGTCTCCTCCACCACATGGGGAAATACCCCCATAATCAATAACCCGAACTTTACTTCTTAACCCTTCTCCTGCCGTGCCAATGTAGTGGCGTTTCTTCCTCCCAAGTATGGCACGATTATAAAGTGCCAATTATTTTTTTCTTAGTGTTTCCTCCTCGTATAAACTGGCCCCAGACAATCAGGTTCCCAGATATCTCCAGAAGAAGTGATAGGATATTTACTTGTTGTTGGAATATCCTTGTTAGTTGACATGTCGCTCGAGTCAATTCTTCTTGTGTATGTTCTTATTCCGCTCGGATCGCTATATCTTCTCTTGAAAGCCCTTAATGTTACCAGAGACGTGCCTGAGCTTTACCTAGCCAATCAATCCCAAATTGACGCTACTTGTCTCCGTCAGGAATCTCCCGTTTATCGCTCTAATAAACTAGAGCACGGACTCAGGGTCGGGTTGGGCATACGGTATGACTCATACAAGATTAGAGCTGGGAATTTGTGCGATTTATGGAGCATCAAGTCTAAACGGTTTGGTGAAAAATTGGTGATCAATAATCGAGAAGTGTCGTTTGGGTCTATTAACCGTGCTATTGATAAAATCTCTCCACAGATAAAGGGACGTAAATGTATTAGAGTGTCGTTGAAGCACGACATCGATATTAGCTGGTTGGTTCTTGTGCTTGCTGGGTTTATCAATCAGGTGACGGTTGAGTTTGGTGAAGAAGGAGAACCCGACTCGGTTGGTTTGGGTGATGTAAATTTCGACTTTGATGATGATACTGGTGATACTCCAGAGTACGTTAACCACTACCATCCTGACAAGGACAAGGGTATAGCTTTGCGTATTGTGAGAAATCTCCCTCATGGACTTGGAACCTCCACAGTAGAGTTTACCCAGTTAAATATCGTGTCTGCAGTAGCAGCAACGATAAAGCACTTGCCGGCTAATCAAGAAATCAACGAGAACGACACGTTATACATCTTGACCCCCACCACATTGATAACCAACGAAGAGTTGTTGAATATAATCACCAAGATTCTAACCAGTTTGGTTCAGCACCCAAAGTTGGTCATTTCCAACGACATTTCCACGCTACACCTGGCCAGGGCCACCGTTGTTTCTGTGCATGAAAGTTCCCTCTCGCAAATTCCCGCCAATGTTTCGGTCGTTTCGTATTTGAATAGGTTACTTATCCCCCAGGGGAAATTGGTGCCCACAGACCCTCTCCGGCTCATCTATATCAATAACAAGATCTCAGACTGCAAATACACAGCCGCTCAGATCAACCACTTCCGCGCCCTCTATAACTGTAGGATTATCCGCGAGCTGGGCTACTACAACGTGGTGGGCCCTGTTGTCCTCACAGATATCTTTGATTACCGATCGTTTGCAGATAGGGCGTATGGGTGTGTGTCGCAGTCACTCGAAATGAAACTAGTCAATGTAAACAACCATGTTGGTACTTTACATATTAGAGGGTATGTGATTGGTAAGACCACAAATAAAGCGGTATCGGGGGAAGAGGAAAGTAATCAGAAGTTGATGGGTAAGAACGATGGGTTTATGCCGATAAATATACGGTGCCAGTGGGGGAATGATGGGTGCTTGTATGTGGTTTAGTGGCTTGTTTGGTTTAGTGGCTTGTTTGGCTTAGTGGCTTGTTTGGTTTGGTGGATTGGTCCGTTTGGTGTCTTGTATGTTACATTATCGGGTGCATTTTTTTGCACCCAAAGTTCTCCTTCTGCACTTAATCGTACTGAGTTTATTAGTCTATAAACAATAATACACTACGGCTCCTAAACTGAAGACACTTTTGGTTTTTTCCAACTACTTTCCCCGTCAACTGAGTCACGGCATCTCTTGGTGCGCAATAATTTGGGCTCTTCGTCGGTAACAATAAACACCTTTTTGTTAAGTTGGGTGGCATAGTACTGGGCAAATTCAACCCTGATAACCGCCAAATTGTCGATGTTTAAACCGGCAAAGAACTTTTGCCATTTGGTGCGTTTTTGGTGTAACTTGTCGTGGTCCACTTCCCAGTGGAATTGGCTAACGTCGTTATTCACGATTTGGTAGGTGATGAAATCGTACCCGAAAATCAATAAAATATTGCACCAGTTTTCATACTTGGTAGTATTCAAGTACAATTCATACTGCAACATCGACAAACACTTGAACTCAATGTCGGTGATATACTTGGCATGGGCCGAAGACGCATTCAACCCGCAAATCTTGACCCACGACTTCACCGAGTAGTTGTAATCCTGATTGAACTTCGAAGCAAGAATAAGTAACCCGAGAAAGAGCTTTTTGGGGTCGTTCAATAAGAGTGGCTGCTGCAACTTGATCAACTTCACAAAGTAAAAATTCACCAACTGCAACGTTTGTATGGAAGTTTTGGACCGTTTCAAGATCTCAATGATAAACATCGACACCGATCTGTCGTCCACATCCCGGCACAAAATTTTTAACAAGTTTAGCGAACAGTTGACGAGAATGGAATTGAATTGGGCCTTGGTAAGGTTGGTGGTGTAATAATTGGGCTGGATTGGTGATAATGGCGGGGAAACAGCATTGGCGATATCCGGAGACACAACGGCCGCCGCGGTAGTGGAAGACCCGGGGGGCGTTAATAATGAGGAAGCATTCTTGGTTGTTGCAACTGGGATCTTGGTGGCGGATACGGGCACTGGTTTAGCACCAACCACTGGAGAAACTGGAGATTGCATTTAGGTATTTTTTTTTTCTGTATACTATTGGGTGCAAAAAAAATGGCTATAATAGCGAATATAATTCCTTTCCGAGTGTGAACACTTACTGTAAAGGAAAACCAAATATCAAAAAGTAACCAAAAGCCAATCCTGCTCTAGTAAATAGGGTATTGCATCGTGCAAATACGTGATAAATTCCTGGGGGGAGGGTAAATATAAAGGTGGATATGAAAATGCTCAATAGCGAGAAAACGGCGAACTCAAAAATAAAACCGCTTAACGTATGGTGAGGTGAAAGGCTAGTGGCAAGTAATAAATAACCTTAAAGTGAAGTGAATGCCCTCAATGTTATTCCTGAAATAACGCCTAATGTAAAACTCCCAATGAAGATTCCTAATGTAAAACTCCTAATGAAGACTCCTAATGTAAAACTCCTAATGAAAAACTCCTAATGTAAATGAAACCACAATACTAACAAAGATAAATAAATAAATAAAAAAAAAGAATCCCAAATGTATAACCGAGAAAACGTTACGGTTGAAGGTCGTGAAGAAGTAGGTGATACTTGTTGTTGTTGTTGTTCTTACTTCTCCGGTTGTGGTTGCTTCTATTAATGTGGTGTTGTGTTGTTGAGGTGATGAAAATAAATAATCCAACTTATCTAAATTGCAAATGTGGGAGATGCCTCATAGCTTTTATACTACCCCAAACTCCAACAATACCCAAATGCTATCACTGCAGGATAAGGCATCAAAGCGAACACCGAACAAAAAAAGAAATTCCCTAATCAAATAAATTAGTCATTCCTGTATATAACTCCTGGAATTGCTTTTTTCTCACGCGTGACCTCGGGATTCTTTTCCGTACTGCCGCCACTGCCACCACCACCACCACCACAACAGAAAAAAAAAGCGATCATGCGCTGCGGATGAGTCAATCAGCCACCAAAGTGGTACAAACTGCATAATATCACGTGACCGATGATTACTCATATTTGGATAAGGAACTGGTATGGGTGGATGTTTTAGTGGAACCCCCCACAAATGCCCCGGTTCAGGTCCGGTTTTTGTGCCGGTGTTTCACTTGCCCCCCCCCGGCACTTGATGCTTACCTCACTGTTTCACTTGCCCCCGGGACTTGATGCTTATCTCACTGTTTCAACAATAATACAATCTATACATTTATGTATACACCTCATGATCCAATGTAGACCGTTCTCTAAAATACATCCTTACAGAACAATGCAATGTATACGGAGACGAACCAATCGTAGTTGTGGTTCTGCCTTCTCCTTCTCGGTTTCCTCCTGGCTTACTCCCTTGTAATCACCCTAAAGCTGGAATCAATGAAATCTCTCACCTCTTTGTAACTAACTATAATACACTCGCTCTCGTCACTGCTAACCAACAAAACCTTCTCGTCCACTCCGCAGTCTAATTTGTTGAGATTAACCAACACTTTGGACAAATCCACCACCCTCTTCCCTCTCTCGTCGTACGAGTTAAACACGTAATCGTAGAATATCTTGATTACCCGCTTGTCGTCGCTGACATTGTGGCCATTGATGCTGGAAATGACGTAGTTGATTTTTGTCATTAGCCTGAACAACCTCGCATTCTCCAACTCCGACATCAACTGTCTCTCCATGAAATCGTGTCCATCCTGCAAGCTATTGTACACACCAAACACTTTATCGGATATTCTCCTCTGCAAACCGTCAAGACTGAACGAAGCATCGGCGTTGACCAACTCCTCCACTATACTAATAAACCTCTCTGAAATGCTGATTCTCGACGACGACTTGAGTGCATTATATATGTTCCCACTTTGTCTCATATTCACTGGTAGCGTCATCACACACAACTCTAATAAAACCTTGCCGATATGGTTGAAGTCCTCCATCTGTAGTTGCTCTACGCTGGCAGGTTCCTCCCCCACCACCACCAAATCCCCAATCAGAACACTCGAAAGCCTAATTCGGTCCTTGCTAGTAACAATGATCTTATTCATCTCAATGGTGTCCCTGCACGACAATCCCTTTTCATGCACACTGTGCACGGCATTGACCAACTGCACCAAAAAACCCCATAACGCATCTTCTTGCACGAGCTGTTTTTTGTAGTACTCTGCCAAAGTGTCTGCATTGGGAAAATAATCAAACACCACAATAAGACACAGCTCACCACCAAAACTCATAGATGTAAATGCATCGTGCACTCGTGCGACATTGGCACAATTGACGCTTTTCCAGGCTTTGAATTTGGTGAAGTCAACACAAGTTTCTGGCGGTATTTCGATTTTTCTCATGGCGTAGGTTAATCCGTCAACAGAAGAAAACACTTTATATAAACTGCTATTTATTTTCCCTGTGGGCTCATAGTGTCTGTCAATAGGCACTAGCGAGTGGTATTGGTTAACCATTGATGGTAGCGTAGAATGGATGCCCATGGTTTGTAGAGTGGCCTCATTTTTCTTGTGCAAGTCTTCACGAAGGTCGTTGGGGATAAACAAGAGAGAAGCGTTTGTTTCGTGGTTCTCCAACGGTAATGTTAGCCGTGGGGGAGGCTGGGGAGCATAGAGATGGTATTGGAGTGGGTAGGTGTTTGCGTGTTGGTTATGGCTATGAGGGTAGAAGGCATCGTTGAGGTAAGGATTGGGAGTGCTTGAGGTTGGTGGACGTTGTAGTGGCTGTGGTGGTGGTGCTGGAGCAGCTCCCGGTGCAGAATTGGGAGGTCCCTGTGGTACTGCCGAATTAGCTGCTGTGGTTACAGGCACTGGAGCTGCTGCCACGGGAGGACCAGGAGTGAACGACGGAGTTGCCGTATTGAATCGGCTGGGACCACTATCGGGCTTAAACACCGGGATCTCCTTCAACTTGGGAGAAACCCCAGCAAACTTATTGCCTGGGTGCATAGCTTCAATAGGCAGCATCGTGGTGGTGAGGTTTGTGGGCTGGAATGACGGAGTATTGAAATCAAACTTTCTCTTGGAGTCGGTGGAGTGGCTGGAGCCAGCAGAGGTGGGAGGAACACTATGGGTGTCAACATTGGAGGAACTTCCTTGTAAGTTTAAGTATTGGAGGTGCTGGGTTGGAGGTTGACTTGATGATTGACTTGGTGGTTGTTGAGTTGGTGGTGTTTGTGATGATTGTGGTTGTTGTTGCTGGGTATTACCATTTCCTCTTCGGTGACTGAAAACACACCCTTTATTCTCAAACTTGCAGTACCCATAAATAGTAATATTCTTACAAAGCGTCTCTTTGGCGCTATCTAGATTGATATTCATAATGTGGGTATATCTGTCTCTTCAGTTCCCACGTTATATGTATAGATATGTCACCACAAGTATAGAGAACGTTGGCTTGGTTATGGAACCAGTTCAAGGTCCCTTGCCTTGAGTTTTGGTGTTTTTTTTTTTCTTTTCTTTTCCGCACAAAGTTTTCGTGTTTGTGACGGAGAGGTGGAGCTTATACAGAGTGTGGTATGGGAAATGGGTGTTGAAGCAGGGCAGGGGTGTTGAAGCAGGGCAGGGGTGTTGAAGCAGGGCAGGGGTGTTGAAGCAGGGCAGATGTGTTTATGGAATACGAGTCATGGTTGTGGTGTAGTGTTTATGAATCATGGTTGTGGTTTATGGGATATGAGTCATGATTGTGGTTTAGTGTTCAAAGTACAGCTAGTTGATAAAAACCAAACCACAACCATGACTCGTATTGGATAGTTTAGGGGTTCGTTAGTGCTAATGAGCTGCCGTTTCTACATGCGTATAGGGGTATTTCTCATTGGGGGTATACCCTACTAGGTATTCTTTTAAGGAATTGCCGCAATTTTCTACACAACGATTCTCAAAACGGAACTACATATTACTACACCATAAATAACCATCTCCCATAGTAAGAGGTACCCATCCAGAGGACCTTAACCAGCACCAACCTCTCATCCCACCAACCTCTCATCCCACCAACCCTAATCCCACCAACCCTAATCCCACCAACCCTAATCCCACCAACCCTCTCCCCAAATCAATGCTCACGTGACGTGCAATTCTCACCACAAGAAAATTTCCTTTCTTCCCCCCAAAAACACCAACTCACATATAAATAGATAACTAGTCCACAACTCCTACACGTTCCCAACCCCTCCAAAAAAAAAACTATACAAACATGGGACAAGGTCCTTCCTCGGAAATCCTCAATGAGTTGATGGCAGACACCAACTTCAACAGCGAAGAAATTGATCGGCTACGCAAACGATTCATGAAACTCGACCAGGACCGACTGGGAGAAATCGACCGTCAGGAGTTTCTTAGCATACCTGGGGTGCTGTCTAACCCGCTAGCCCATCGACTTATGGATGTATTTGACGTTGATGGGAACGGAAAAATCGATTTCCAGGAATTCATTACCGGACTTTCAGCATTCAGTGGCAAGTCCAGCGCCACAGACAAATTGAAGTTTGCATTCAGAATCTACGACATTGACCGTGACGGGTATATAGGCAACGGCGAGTTATTTATAGTCATGAAAATGATGGTGGGGAAGAATTTACTGGACGAGGATCTCCAGCAGATAGTAGACAAGACGATGATGGAGGCTGATCTTGATAACGACGGCAAACTCAACTTTGAGGAGTTTAAACATGCAGTAGACTCCAACTCTATAGCCAACTCGTTGACATTGAATATGTTTTAATAGGTAGTTAATTCTTTTTTTTTTTTTTTTTTTGAAGAAGGAGGAGATGGACATTGAATGAACAATACTTGGCACCTGCTACCTGGCCATAGTTAAGCCGTGGCTGGCATACCTAGCAGGAGAGGGTTTTTTTTTTCCTGTTCACTTTTTCACGGCTCATCTCTTCCTCGGTGGTTGATGACCAATACAAACCTCCAGAGGCATGTACGTACAAACCATCCAAGATCTCCTTGAGTGGATCAAAAACACCCAGGATGAGAAGCTCCTGCCTTCAAGCCATTCGTATATATCTCCCAAGATCGAGGTTTGCGATGACAAGCTCTCAGGGAGAGGTATCTATACCAACTGTCCATTATCGAAGTCAGAACTCATCTTGCGGATCCCTCCATCCTTCCTTTTGAATTCCACAACGGTGCTATGCCATATTTCAAAGTATAATGGCATGACCACCAATGCTCCTCATATATACGTGCCTTATGAAAGTGTACACGACAAATATACAAAAGTATACACCGAGTTGACTAAAGATGAACTACTTGATCTCTCGTCGGTCCAATTGCTCTCGTTATATATAACCATTGAGTCACACCGACCAGGACACTCCTTCTGGACCCCCTTCTTGAACATGTTACCCACCATTTCTGACTTTGCCATGATGCCCTTGGTGTGGAGGATCAACCACCAAACCGACCTTCTCGACTGTCTCCCGAAATCCACCCGTAAACTCCACGATAAGGTGTACAACAGGTTTATGTCTGACTACGACACCGTGGTTGGCCTATTATGTAGCAAATTCTCGCCCCAACAGGTTGACGCATACATCCCTCTCCACCAGTACCTTTTAAGCTGGATATGTATCAACTCTCGTTGTTTGTATATGGAGCTCCCCACTGCCAAGTCGTCTAGCGATAACCTCACCATGGCCCCTTACGTCGACTTTCTAAACCATTCCGCTGACGACCACTGCACGCTAAAGATAGATGGCCGTGGATTCCAAGTATACACCACCACCGGGTACAATACCGATGAGCAGGTCTATTTAAGCTACGGGCCTCACAGCAACGACTTTCTCTTGTGTGAGTATGGCTTCGTGATGGGAGCCAACAAGTGGAACGATTTGGACGTTTCAGAATACATCCTCAGGCTATTGCTGGAGCACCAGGAAGCGTACCTCAAGGAGATGGATTACTATGGACACTATACTATGACCAAAGAGGGAATTTCGTTCCGGACCGAGGTGGCGTTGGCGGTGGTGCAAGAAAAGGACCCATACCAATCACGAAAGGTCCTGGCGTTGGTTAATGGGATCAGCGACGGGGCAGTTTTCCGGGTATATTCTAATGAGCTACTAAAGGCGATATTGGCGAAGGTTATTAGTGAGTGTGAAAAGTATAAGCATCTTGAGTTTAGTCATGACGAGGACGAGCTTAGTAGGGAGAGGAAGAAAACTATAGCGATGTTGTATAGTGATCAAGTGGTGATTGCCAGGAGTGTCCTCGAGACTCTTTGAGGGTGTTGATAGGGTTATTGATGGCTACAGCAATGTATACACCCTCGAATACCAATACATACCCCATCTACACCTCTAATATAGAATCAGATATCCTCTTTTCAACCCCCCGATTAATCCCCAACTTCATCAACACCATATTATCAACCATCTTATTCACCGGCGTAGCTACACCGTGTTTTCTCCCCAAGTAAGCAATATACCCGTTCAAATTAGCAATTTCGGTATTGCGCAAATTTCTCACATCCTGCCTCATAGATGAACTGTTACTAGCAGTGCTCTGGCAAATAGCCACAACATGTTTATACAAGCGGTCTTCACTTAAGAATATGCTCGACTCTGGGCTTTCAAGAGCAGGATACTCCTTCAATATAACTCTTCGTGTTTCCTGGATAATCTTTTTGAACATATACTCAACCTGGTGTCCGTGTAATAAATCGCCATTAAAGCAGTCAAAGATTGCCGTCAACGGGTTGATGCAACAGTTCACCACGAGTTTTTCAACCTGGATCAATAGGAACTGGTCGTACTCAGCCATGTCAGCGTTCAAGGTGGGGGTATTTAAGATCATCTCTATAAACAGAGGGAGTGATGGTTCTGGTTGGTTTCTGAAGGCATTGGGGTATTGGGAGATAGTTAACTTCCCTGGCAGGGCGTGTTTCACTTCTCCGTCACGGATATATACTCCGTGGGTAGCTATTGCCTGGAAAAGATTGGGCCTTTTGGCCTCAAACGGCCAAAAGCGGTGGCTAAGGTTCTCCACCATTCCCATGCCGTTCTGGAGAATGAGGATGTTGGAGGTTGCCAGGATATGGGGGAGAAATGGTTGTAGTGCGGCTTCTGTTTGGAAGGTTTTGGTGGTGATGATGAGGTTGTCGATTTTGAAGTTGTGTTGGCCAAGGAGTGTTTCTGGTCTGGTTTGTTGTACTGTTACTGAAGTCGTGGCCGAGGTGCCATTTGGGGTTAGGCGACTGAGATTTATTTCCCGAGTTGGGTTGGTTGTGGTGGCTGGTTCGTTGGGACGGAGGAGAATCACCGGGTGGAAGTCGTTGGGGTAGATTGATTTCAAGTCGTGGGCGAGGAGAGAACCCATGGCACCTGCTCCGAGGATGTGGGTGCGGATGTGGTTGGTGGTGGCGTGTCTAATGGACATAGTGTAGGGGAGGATAGGGGAGGAGGAAGGTGTAATGAATATTTAATGTAATGAATATTTAGTGTAATGAGAAACCAATTGTATCACCAAATACATCACCAAGTTTACCACGAAATAGATCACCAACTAGAGCACCAAATGTACTCAAGAACAAGAGTAATGAAGAGGTGAAATTTTTTTTTTATACCAGAACGAGTTGTAGGTGTGATGAAGGAGAAGGAGAGAGACTGCAAATGGATATGAAAAATCTCGAGTATGTCGTGTAGGAATGTCTTAACTGACATTTCCGACACTTTGAAGATTTGTGCGACATTGTTGAAGTAAAGTCGTGATCCGTGAAACAATATGAAACGACTATAAATGAATTATTAAGCTATATTGTTATGATTGCTATCAACTAAGCAATGGTACAGATTTAGGAGATTAAGGGAATCAAGGATTAGTATATAATTGGGCCAAATCTCCTAGAATAAGTAATTTTATAGAGCCTTCTTACTCAAGCGTAATTGAGTAAATAATAGAATGTATTAGATCGAGGTTTTTACAATACTCCAGAAAGCCTTTTAGACTTGTTCTGGATGGCTTATGCCTATCTCAGATAAATACCAGTTCTGCCCGATCCACTATAGTGTCGGATCATAGACATAAAAGAGATTTTACTCCGACCACCGAGTCCTCTGAGGTCTTAAAACAGAGATTCTACAGAGAAGGAACTCGTCGTGTCCCTGACACAAATAAAAGATTTTGTTACTACACGACAGTAATCCAATATACACTACAATAGATTAATCTGATAGTAACACTTGTCTATGTTAGACTGTAAAACCCCCCACTGAAAATTTATTCTCCTGCCAAGGTTTGTACACCTAAGGGTTGTCCAGTGCTTATTACCTGTTTACTCCTTGACGACAATATAAACACTCTGGATCAACTTCAACGTATACTCACGCCAATATGCTTATTGTAGGACTCACTGGTGGAATTGGTTGCGGCAAATCCACCGTATCCAACCAACTCAAAGAGAAACACGGATTGACGGTGATTGATGCTGATCTTATAGCTCGTGAAGTGGTGCTTCCCAATAAACCTGCCTACAACAAGATCGTTGCCACATTCAACAGTATTGTGCCCAACTTGGTAAACGATGACAAGAGCCTTAACCGGCCTGCTTTGGGCCAGGCGGTGTTTGGCAACCGAGACCGCTTGGATATGTTGAACAAGATTGTCCATCCCGCCGTCAACCATGAAATGGCCAAACAAGTGCTTGGAGCGTACTTGTCAATGAAGCGGTTGGTGATTTTGGATGTGCCATTATTGTACGAGGTGAAGCTAGACTGGGTCTGTGGACTAGTGGTTACGGTATCGTGCGAAAAGCAGGTTCAATTGGAGCGGTTATTGGCCAGGAACCCCGAGTTGAGCAAGGAGGATGCGTTGAAGAGAATCGCCAGCCAAATGTCCAACGAAGAGAGAAACTACCGAGCCGATATTGTCATCGATAACAGCAAGAGTTTGGCGCTTTTAAAGGGCCAGGTGGATTCGTTGGTTACGGAAATCACTCCTCGCACGGTGTTTACGGTTTTGGATATGTTTCCGCCATTTGCGGTATTGTCGGCGTTGTTCACGTTTGCTATTAGGAGGATTGCCGATAGGTTCAAGGGGTCAAGTCCCCAAGTGGCGTAGTTTTGGGTTTCCCAGGTTTGCTTGTTGCTTATATTTAGAGGTTTGTTTATCATGCTCAGAAGGGTTTATACTATTTATTGAATTTGCTAAAACCTTCAATATCCAACAGAAATTATACTCTATTAAACTGATATACCTTCACGCATCCATCCCTAAACACAACTACTACTACTACTGCTGACGAACCCCACTAACAATATCATCCACTCTCAACAATAAACATGCACTCTCAATAGCCGTCTTGATCGACTGCTGCTTAATCACCTCTGGTTCCCAAATACCATACTCATTCATATCCACAACCTTGCCGTTATCACCATCAATACCAAACGTGGTGTTCCCCTGGGCCTGCTTGGCTCTCAACTGCGACAACACCTTGATCGGGTTACCACCGCAGTTCTGAATTAACGTCCTAGGAATAACCTCAAACGCATCAGCCACAGCCTGGTAAGGATACTGAGCAACTCCTTCAATCGACCGAGCCTTTTCGGCCAACCGCACACTGCACGCCATTTCAGTGGCACCACCACCAGGCGACAACGAAGGCTCAAACATAACATTCCTAGTAACAGCCATGGCGTCGTGCAAATTACGCTCAATTTCATTCAAGATATCCTTGGACGCACCCCTCAACATAACCGTACACGCCTGTGGGTCCTTACACTTTACCAAGTAGGTAAAGTACTCGTCACCAATCAATTCCACTTTGAATTCTTCACACTTGGTACCCACATCAGTATCCTTCAAGTCCTCAACTCTATTAACAATGGTAGCCCCAGTAGCACGGGCAATTCTATTATTATCAGATTTCTTCACTCTTCTCAATACAGAAACACCACCCTTCAAGAGATAGTGCTGTGCCAAGTCACTCACTCCCTTTTCGGTGATCACCAAGTCAGGCTTGAACTCCAAGATTTGCTCACATAATAACTTCACTTGCTCCTCTTCTATTTGCAATATTCTATTCCAGTCAGCTTCTTTGGTAATTTCTATATTGGTCTGAGACTCACCCTTTTTATACTCCAAAGGACAGTCCAACAATATGATTCTGGGATTGTCAATATGTCTCTTCATCTTGGGGTGCACCACGTCCTTATTCAATAAGATCCCATCAAGAACCTCACTGTCGGTGACTTCCCCACCAGGAATCTTTTCTACACGAACATATCTCTTCACATCTATCTCCTTATAGTCGCCATTATCAATCATTACTGTTCTCACGGCTTTGAGCGACAATTGGCACATTTTCGTAGACCACTGCTGGACATACTTGGTACCAATAGAAGCCTTGATCAACTTGAGCATAGCTTCGTCGTTGTTAATGTCAACGGGAACCGACACCTCATGGATCACTTCTAACGCGTCCTTCAACGCCTGCTTTAACGCCTGGATAATAATAACCGGGTGGATGTTCTTTTCAATGTAGGGGAAGGTTTGGGCCAAGATCTCTCCGGCTAAGATAATAACCGTGGTGGTACCATCACCAACTTCCTCATCTTGGGTTCTGGACAATTCAATCATGGACTTGGCAGCTGGGTGAGACACGTCGATCTCCCGCAAGATAGCGTGCCCGTCGTTGGTGAGGACAATGCCTCCCATAGGGTCCAATAGCATCTTGAGCATGGCCTTGGGTCCGAGACAGGTACGGATAATGTCGGCCACCGCCTTGGCAGCGGTGATATTGGCGATTTGAGCCTGACGACCGGTTTGCCTCTGGGTAGAGGTGTTCATATACACTACTGGTGCCTGCATGGATGAGTATATTGGAGATTTATTGCCAGATCAAGGGGGGTTTTAGGTAAGGTACTTTTGGGTTAACTATGTGGTGAGGTTATAGTTTGGAGAAGGTGGAAAAAAAAAATTTTCCTTCTCAAGGGAGAATCGGCACGTGATAATAGTCACATGATAATAATCACATGAGGAAATGCACGTGCACAAATCGAAAAATATCGCCAGCCTTAAACAGAACACGCTTATACAGACAAGCCCAATTGGAAGCCATTACCAGGTACAACATAGTATACGTTCTGGACGTGGACTAGACACGCAGAACGATAGTTGTTTAAGAGATGGCTGTTAATTTTACCAGTATTGAAGATTTGGACAGGCTAGGTGACCAGTTGGCCGAGTTGGAGGCACAGGAACTGCGAATTAAACTGGTTATACAGCTTAAAGCCAAGTTTCCCGAACTGGCACGTTCTTTGTCATCACCAGCATCGTCGCCATTGTATATTCTTGACCAGGAGCGCTTTGACGCTGCTATTGAGAAGATTGTCGCGGTTATTGAGGTGGTTTCTGAGTCATGTGATTTAGACGATGCAATTGCAAATATTGATGCTCTAACACACGAGTTTGGTACTGTCGCAGTATTTACTAAAATGAAACAACAGTTACAGCAGAAACAACAGGTGACTGCTGCGGTTGGTCTTCTCAGCCAGGCCAAGGCGATTCAGGATAAGCTTCTGCCTGAATTGTCCACTGGTGAGCTTGCTGAAGTGGCTGTTCAAGTCCATGACCTTCATGGTAAACACGCCAATGCCGGTAATCTCTTGCTTCAGCAGTTGGAGTCGGAGATATACTCGAGACGGGAGGCATTGGAACCGCAATTGGTCAAACTCCTTGCTGATAATAACTGGTTATCTAGTACTACAGTGTCCAATGAGGTATTAACACAAATCTCCCAACTAGTATCACAGCTAATTGAGCTTCAGGCGATAAATCAGTGCCCCAGTTACCCAAATACCTGGTGGGCTGTAGATCTACTAGTAGAGCCTATAATTACGCGGTTTGTATACCACTTTGATACCGGCAATAAGGAAACCAACAAACTCTCCAAGCCGGAGTGGGCCCTAGACTTTATTGAGAAATCATTAACCAATAATCTCCCTCTCCTTAACCTTATAGTTGACGACCTGTTCAAGAAATGCAAGCGGGTTGGCACTTATGAGGTGATAACTTCGTTGTTGAAACCTTTGCGTGAAAAGGTGTTCCGAATGACCAGAACTATCAATGGCAACATTACCAAGTATGCTGGTGACGAAGCCATGCTCGAAAAGAGTGGACGGTTATTGTCGCACTTGATATTCGAAGTGTCAAAGTTTGACGAGAAATTGCGAGAAGTGTACAAGTATAATCCGTACATTGAAGACTATGATGCCGGACCTCCTACAATAAAGTGGACTGGTGTCACTAGTGATATCCTCCTTGGTGATGATACTGCGGTGGAGAATTGGTTGAATTTCGAGTACGAGTTGGCTAATAAACGCTTTGAAGCCGATATTGTTCTTGCCAAAGATGCATTCACGATCGACTCTGATTATCAGGGCAACTTGGATATCACCGAAGAGGACGATGGGGATATTCACAAGTATATTTTGCGTCCCACCTATTCGGCGTATGCGTTGGTGAAGCTAATCAACAATTTGAATAGCCATTTCGAAACCTTGAGTATAGTCAAGTACCAGTTGAAGTACGTGTCAAAGATCCAGTTGAGCTTTGTTGACCGGTACTTTACCACTCTTACTAAGAACTACAAGGAGAAATCCAATTTGAAGAGTCTCCTCAATATCATTCCTGGAGGGATGAAAGACCCAGCCGAGGAAACGGGATTGGACGCTGTGGTGAAGGGTTTGGAGAGGTTGACGGAGTTGTTTTGTTCAGCCAAGTTTATTTGCAACGCCTTGGAGCAGTGGAGTGGAAAGTTGGTGTTTATTCAGCTCTGGCTGGCTTATATTACACACAGTAGTAGCAGTGGTGGTAGCAACAGCAGCAACAGTGGCGGTGAAAAAACCAGCCGGCAAGGTCTGGGTATATTTGACAGTGCGTTGAAGAACTACGACGAGTTTATCAACAAGATCTTCAAAGACTACAAGGACTTTTTTGTATCGGAAGTCAAGCAGTCGCTTAAGACGTACGTAAACTCCACTCAATGGGAGTTGGAACCTGTACCCACGGAGGACCGTGAACCGTCAATGTACTTGTCGGTGTTAATTGACAAGTTGCCGGTGTATTTAGACTGTTTGCGCAGAAGTGTTGACCAACTCGACTACTTTTTGATTGCCGATAAGGTGGTGACGGCGATTTGCGATATTCTTTACGAGTATGTGCTTACAAATAACCAGTTCACCAAAGGAGGCGTGGACCAGTTGATGGTTGATTTCGGCTATATAGTTACCCAGTTGAGGTACGATTTGTACTGGAACAGCGAAGAAGGGGCAGAGTTTACCAATGATAGAAATAGCAGTTATGTCAAGATATGCCAGGCGATTGATTTACTCGACTCCATTGATGTCAGCGAGGTTTCCCGGTATAGACGCGGAGAGGACGGCGTACAGGAGCTACGGGAAAAATATGAGCATGGGCTTTCCGAATTGTCCAAGAATGAGGTGAACGATTTGCTACTACGGATACTCTAGAGGTGCTAGGGTAGGACGTAGTGGTGGTGGAGGGGGGGAGGGAGATGGGTTTATATTGGTGGGGAAATGCACGTGCTCTGAGTCATGTGACATAACTTGCGTGATATAATTCATGTGATAAATCCCACGTGACGAAATTCACATGATCAACCCCACGTGACCAAAAATGACGCGTGCGTACTGAAAATCCAAACATCCAAGAATCCCCCAACTATGGCAAACCAAAACAACAACGCTGTATCCAATTCCCCATAATATCTACTAAGCCATGTCATTAATACGAAAGAGAGTATGTAGTATTGGTCCATATATATAAGTTAACTCGGCAACTAACTCTTTAATGTCCCTTTAGAAGCTCGAAGAATCGGTTCATGATGATACTTTCAAACGTCCTGCCAAACCACCAACCACCATCGCCAAGCTCTATAGCACTACAGAAGGCAGCACTTATATAGGTCTTCCTCGTAAAAGCGTAATCACCATCGGCCGCAGTAGTTCTTGTGATGTCAAGATTTCCGGTAGCGATGTTTCCTCCAAACACTGCCAGTTGCACCTTATATCCAACCCACAGCGAGAGTATTTCAGTATGATGGACACGAGCAGTAATGGTTCGTACGTCAACGACGATGCACTCGACAAGGGTTCGTCGGTAATCTTAAAAACCGGCGATAAGCTCCGATTTGCCAAGACTGGTGGCGAGTATATATTTCGGTATTGTAGTGATGTTCTCCGGGACAAGGTGCGACGGTCGTTCTTTGACGACTATATATTAGGTGCCCAGCTCGGCAGCGGACACTATGCCGTGGTCAAAGAGGCCAAGAATAAGCAGACGGGTGAGGTTGTAGCAGTGAAGATCTTTCATCCCGGAAAGACCGGTAACAAGGCCGAAGCAGCCAAGTTACAGCAAGAGATGAATCTCCTATTATCTGTTAACCACCCCAATATTGTCAAGTTTGTTTCCCATTATATAGAGCCGATAAACCTGTTTTCTCTGAACACCTATCTCGTATTGGAAAAGATGAATAGTGGTGAGCTTTTCCAGAGGATCGTTAACAAGTCCAAACTACGGCCGGATGAAACCAGGGCCATATTCAAGCAATTACTCTCGGGTTTAGGCTATCTACACGAGAATAATATTATCCATCGAGATATCAAGCCAGAGAACATCTTGCTTGATATAACTCCTAAAAAAAACATCCACCAAGTGGCTACTGGGCCGTGGGATGAAGATGAGTACGACATCAAGGTGAAGATTGCTGATTTTGGCTTGGCCAAGTTTATTGGCGAGTTAAAGTTCACCAATACGTTGTGTGGGACTCCTGCCTATGTAGCACCGGAGATTTTGATGAATAAGCGTAACTACACCACGAAAGTAGACCTCTGGTCGGCTGGGGTGTTGCTCTATGTGTGTCTCTGTGGATTTCCTCCGTTTAGTGATGAGTTGGCTCCTCCCAGTATGAAGGAACAGATTCTTGATGGGAAGTATGCGTTTTATTCTCCGTATTGGGACGATATTAGTGATGTGGTGTTGGATTTGATATCCAATTTATTGGTTGTGGATCCTGGTGAGAGGTTTAACGTGCAGCAGACGTTGAGCCATATTTGGTTTGTTGGGGAGGAAGAAGCCGAGGAGGAGAAGCTGGTGCCAGAGTTGGACTCGAGTGTTGACATGAGCAGTTCATTAGTGAGCGAATCATCACAGGTTAGGCGGATAAGTGTGAGGGCGAATACGTTGCCGTTGACGTTGAAGGAGCGGTTTGAGTCGGAGATGAGTATTGCTACGGAGTCGTCTTCGTTGGTGTAGGTGTATAGAAATGAGCAAAGCAGTTTGTGCAGATATGGGAGTGAAGGGAGTAGGTTATGTTACTATAGATGTGGTACTCATTATAGTAGCTTATATTACTATAGATATGGGACTCTTGGAAATAGCTTATATTACTATAGATGCATATATACATTATTTGGATACCTCAACATACATAGGCTCTATTACTTTACACATCACATCCACTCATTCATATATATACAAGTCAACCTATACTCCCCTGCCACCTACATCACATTCCCAGCCACTAACCTCAACTCCTCCCCACGGCTCCTAATAAACGTATTCAACAACGTTTCATTCACAACCATCGACTGCTTAACTGCCTCAGACATCCCAGCAATCTTCTCCGGGCTCCGCTTCAACTGGTCAATCTGTAGCTTCGCAGCTTGGATCTTATTCCCAATGTTAAATGCCATCAGAAACTGCTTTAACTTGACGTAGCAGTCAAACTGACCAATAAGACAAGTGACATCATTGGATGCCTCCACACCAAGCTTAAACCACTCTAGCGCCTGTTCATACTGTTCAAATACATTCATCTCAAGAAACCCTAAGCTGGGGAACGACTCCTTCAACCCCCTGGTGGCAGAAACCTGAAAGTGGTACTTGGATACCCGTGGGTCTACATCGACATACAACTGCCCTAAGTAGTAATGGGCCTTGATGGTGAAGTTATCCACCTCACCGAACTTTATACTCTTCTCCAAGTAGTATTCTGCTTTGCTTAGATCGGGGTGGGGAGCATAGCTATAGTAATATAACCCTAAGTTACAGTACACGTGACTGGCCATAATGGTGTCGTTTTCCAACTCTATAAATCGAAGCCAGTAATCTTTGGCCTGGCTATGGTATCCTCTTTCAAAAGCCAAGTCTGCTGCCATTTTGAATACGAGCGGGTGGTTCATTTCCGTCAACTGACGGATCAAGTCATTAGCAGCTTTGTAATCGTCGGGGGTTACACTGGTGTCGCCCTTGAGTTTCCTGGATATGGTTTCGTAAGCTAGGATGGTGATAGCATCGTTGTCACCTAGTTCGGCAGCCTGTTCGACAAGTTCGTTTTCCAAATCCACCAAGTGTTGGTTGATGGTTTGGGTGGTGGACCGGACAGTGGAAAGCACGCATTTGAAGATCATAAGGTCTACCGGTTTCACATAAGGAGGGAGCCGTATATACTCTGGCTGGTCGAGGTTGGTGTAGACTGAGTTGAGGACTTGAAGCATCTTTTTATATGGTAGCCGGGAATCATTGTCGAAAAGTATTCGATTGATGGTGCGTTTTGTAGGAAGGATGGAGACAAGGCTAGGTCGTGAAGATGTGGATGTTTTGGTGGCAATACGTTGCGAGCTGGGGCCTGAGTAGAACCTTAGTCCTTGTTTTATAGATGGATTAAGCATGGTCTGGGTTTAGTATGGTGATGGGGTTGTATGGGTGATTTTGTATGGGTGATTTTTTTTATACACCAAGCCAAGATATTGGTCAGGCTTTGTATGGGGAAGGGTTTTGCTACTAAGACCACAGTAGAGAGATATATGGATAAGGAAGGAGTATTTATGATTAGGGGCCAGATTAGAGATGTTCATAAATAGTATAAATAGTATAAATAGTATAAATAGTATAAATAGTATAAATAGTATAAATAGTATAAATAGTATAAATAGTATAAATAGTATAAATAGTATAAATAGTATAAATAGTATAAATAGTATAAATAGTATAAATAGTATAAATAAGAAACCTCCTTTGGAAAGTACAAGTTTGTATAAATAAACTGATGTAACCTCCAATCAAAAACCAATCAATCCCCATAACCACTCTTAATAACCCAACAGTTATATGTTTTTAAGTATCTACTAGTAAAAGTACGTCTATTTAAAACATGGAAATGAATACAAATGTTAACATAAATACAAACAAATATGGTGAATTTTACAATGGGTATCTCAACCACATAAAACACCCATGATAAGCCAACAGTTGATACCAACTATCAACAACATCATAAAAAAACAATAATAATGACAACTCCCACTGTTGAATGAAAGTCATCTCTATCTCTCTATCCTGTTCTTTCTCTCTCTTCCCTTTGTGAAACAGTAACAGACAAATGTAAATAAAATGTTGAATGAAGTAAATACATAAAAATAACCCTCGATGATGATCCGATCCTCTCCTCTTGTTGATTATACCCGTAATAATTACATGCTTGATTTCCTTTTAAATAGAAAAAGTATCCTTGTCAAAATAAATAT
>JAJLZI010000044.1:0-96199 GCA_030572135.1 Intestinozyma alai | reverse complement strand
CATGCAGCAGTGTTCAACTTCACGTTGGGAAGGTTGGACCAGAAAGGTTTCTTGTCAACGTTTTCACTGGTGGATTCAACTGGAATCTGAGAGAGAGGTGCGGCTGAATTCATTTTGGCGGTGAAATTGTTTACAAAGGACATTATCAGTAACTTGGTAGTTTGATAATGGAGGTTAGGGCGCTTTGATCGTTAACGTGTAGTTGAGGGGTCTTAAACTTGGTGTTTAATGAAGAGGAAGGAGAAGGAGAAGGAGAAGGAGAAGAAAGAGAAGGAGAAGGAGAAGTAGAAGGAGAGAAGGACCACAGCCGCAAATAGGTCTTACAATTCTGAAAATCTGTATGTGTTTGTGTAAACCGATATTTTTTTGCAGCTTTGCAACTTGTCCAAGTGCACGACCACCCAATATGAGTTGGTGAATCTGGCAAATGAATACAATTCATGATTCATGGCACGATGGGTACAAAGTATACGACGAGTTGTTTAGAGAGGGGTAACCACAGTCACCACCTGGGGCCTCGGGTTTGGTCTTCCAACTTGTATAACCAACTCTTTTCCGTTAGTAGAGTGTTATCGGAGAAGACTATTTTCGTGCAAAAAAAATAATGAATTTTCAACAATATTTACTCCAGTATTTATTTCTATGAAGACAAGCCAAACGCATGGAGCTCACGCATTTCCCTTGCACTAATATTGTGCCATTCACAACAGGGATATTTGGTGATTTTTTTTAAGAACAATTACACTTACAAGACCTCTGCTAATGATACAAATCATATATATACCTGTGACTTATCTAGAGTAAGCTATACCTGTTAATAACGTTATATACAAGAGCAAAGGTATTCACGAAGCCTGTAGCACGGTGTACTTGCTGCCCAACCCAAGGTAAGCAAAGAGTCGGTTCCATTGATCTTTCTTGTGCAACATTGCCAATATTAGCACTGCCGGCAAATGCCATACTGAACACCAAAATAATTTCTTAGCGTGGATTCCCGCTAATGCAAGACCCTCCTTGGTAGGCCCAGTTGAAGATTGGTAGTTAGTCTTTTGTTGTTTCCAAAACTGGTACGCCAAGTAGCTCAACCAGCCATTGGCTATAGCCGAATCGAACGGGAAAACCCAATCGGTGACTCCATAGTAACTCAACCCAAAGCACAACGGGAACATCAAGAGTGAGTAACGTAGCGCAACCCGGGCATTGAGTTTCGGGTTCTCGGCGGCAGCCATTACATACCCAGCCAGTTTATACTGTTCGGCAATCCCATGGGAGAGAGCGTTGAAATGAGGGAATTGCCAGGCATAGAGAAGTCCGGCTAAGCACCAGGCTCCTGGGAACGTCAACGGCGACGATGCTGCCCATCCCATTAGCGGAGGAATCGCCCCCACAACCGCACCAACCCAGGTGTTAATAATCGATTTCCGTTTTAAAGAAGTATATATCCACGCATACAAGACAATATTGGCCATTCCCAACACCGACACCACGGGGTTAACTCCGTACCATAACATGCTGCTTCCGAGAACACCAGTGGCAAACGCAAACTTATAGGACTGTGACGGCGTAACCAATCCCCGCACCACTGGCCGCCCGACAGTCCGAGGCATTTGCCGGTCAAAGTCCGGCTCCCGTCCCATGTTGATGGCATTGGCAGCCCCAGAACACAACGCCGTTCCCGCAGTCAAAAAAACCAACTCGTGCAACGTCACCGACAATGGAGATATGGCGTAGGAACAAATACAACTCAACGTCACTAGAACGGTCAAGTTTGGTTTGGTTAGCTTCAAGTACGGAACAAGAACATCTCGGAGGTCTTTCTTTGGTACTGAAGCTGACGATCGAGCGGTGGCCAGCTTGGCTCGTTTCGGCGTGATCTTAAATGGGATTTTCGACTCGGAACCGGATTCCCCCAAACCCTGCGACAGCTTAGCTTCGGGTTCTTGGCAAGTCAAAACTTTGACAGCGACATCTTCTATTATTGAATGGGAGCGGGCGGTGGCAGTAGAAGACGCAGAGCCTTTTTCCACCACCAAATCAGACCTAGCCAAAGAGCCAGATGTACCTGTCACAATAGTGGAATCACGTCCATTAGTCGGGGGTATTGGCGATACCGTCACTCCAGTCTTTAGCCTGCGCACCAGGGTAGCTGGTGCAGCCATGAAATGGTTAGAAACAAAGCTATGGTGGAATAGTAGGTTCCTCCTGGTATTGTGAAAGAAAAAGAATCCATTGAAGCAACTAATTGTCTGATTTAGCTTTGCCAACCGTGCTGGTGGCAGTGTCATGTTGTATCTCGAAATAGCTTATACAAACAACAACCGATACTAAATATGCTGCACTTAGGTGGCAATCAATGGTGTCTACTGGTAACCCACAGCCAATGTTACCAGGTGGACTATTGGAAGAAAATTGCTCTCAATGCTGGAAAATGGGCATTGGCCAAGGAGGAGGAAAAAATATCCGCCAGTGAGGATGGGAAAAAATGAGCTTACGTTTTCTTGTAGTGAGTGATTATAGTGTATGGGTGTAGTATGTGGGTATAGTGACTGTTGATATAAAACCATCTCATTACACGTACTCTGGAAAGCCTATACACGTCTACCCCCCCTCCCAGAATCCCCAACTACCAATGATGCAATAGCAAGACAAAAACATACAAAGTAAAATCTTATACACAACACAAAAGACTTCTATATTGTACACGAGCCTATCATATGTACTTACTCAACTTTAGCTGTCCCATCTTCACCGCTAACAGCAAGAGCAGGGAGGTTATCAAGTGCCTTTTTCTCATTCAACTTTTTGTTCTCCAACTTGTTCTCAATCAAATCGTGAAAGGCAACAATGGCTCTTACCAAGGTACTGATATAAATAATCATTAGCTCATCATTGGTCTTCACTGTAAACGCCGTGGCTAGCGGGTTGGCAGCGCTGGCAGCATTCTCTTGCGATCCCGCGGGCTGGGCCAAGTTCGGTAACAAGTTGAATACATTTTGCAACTTCCCGAGAATTGTATGATTGATGGGCAATTTCTTCTGGTACACCTTGTCCAAATAATTGGCAATTTCTCGAAGTTTCTGGTGCAAGCCCAATACCGACTGGTACGTCTGCGTCACTCTTAAGGATAAGTTCCCTGCCGCCTGGTCTCTGATATCTCTCAACAAATGCTCCACCCCAATCTCCTCGGCCTCTTCTGCCTCAATCAATGATGGCACATGGACAAACGTCTTCTCAGCGGCAGACCCGTCATTCTTGATATCTTCCACGGCAAAGTAGGCGTCGGTTGGAATACCCACTTCTCTGAGCTGCACATCGACAATCAACAACAATGGGTTAGATGTGTATCTCCGGAAAACATCATTGATTTTCAAATCCGATGGCTTCAACTTGGGGCCAGAGTGGTACCATCCAATCAATTTCTCCTTGGCGTTGATCTTCTTGAACATTTCTCCCATTGCGTCGATGTAGTTGTGGTCCAAGAACCATACGTTGGGGTTCTTCTCGTCCTCCTCAAAGGGAATCGCGTATGAATTGGTGACGTTGATTCTATCGGTGGAGTTGTCTCCTAATATGACACCAACCACCCTCTTTTTCGAGTCTTTGGCGACCCGGTTATAGTGGTCCACTACCGATAATAAAACCAATGGCGATACCGCCACTGTTTTATGTGGGATCTCCAAGTCGGGAACTTCTGACGGCATATTAGTAAAAGTAGACACTACAAATGATTGGGTATGTTGTTCAGTGTGTTTCTGTTGGGAGTCCTGTTGAAGTAGTTGGGGAGTTTTTTTCATTTGCCTTCGACGATGTCGCAGCAATGGTGGTTGCGACATTTGCAGCATGACGCGACATTTGACCACCACCGCTATGGAGACTCGAACCACATAGAGAGAGAGAGGGGGGCATTTATGAGAGAGGGAATCCATTGAAGAGAGTAGTGGCAATCGTGGTGCGTTTGGAGGGTTCTAGAAATGCCCCCCCAGGGAGTATTAGACAATAACTACCCTTTAATGTATAGATTGTAGAAATAAGTGTGTGTTAGTTGAATAAGATCAAGCCTATAAACTTATTCACACAGCTAAAGTATATCGATTACCAGTTCAGGCATATTCATAGTTGCCAGGGGATAGATTATTCAAAGTAAACCACGACATTCCCCTAAATGAAAGACCTGGCGATGACCATATTGCCGTTATATATGCTCATCCGAAACCAACTGATTTTTACTTGGATATATTTTTTTCCACCCTCTGTTCAGTTTAGCCTTTTCTATGGGAATAATGATTGCAAGCCCGACTAACTAACATACCCGGGCTACCTTGTATAGTTGATACTCTGGAGACAGATTATTGTCAGACTATTGGACATTCGGTCAAATACGATACCCACACGCAGAAATGTTTGGTCAAATAGTCATTGGTCCACCTGGTGCAGGAAAGTCTACCTACTGTTATGGAATGTACCAATTCATGTCTGCCATAGGAAGAAAACTGTGTGTAGTGAATATGGATCCGGCCAACGGCCGACTTCCGTATGCCGAAGGATGTGCTCTCGACATATGCGATTATATAACCTTGGAAGATATTATGGAAGAGCTTGGATTGGGACCGAACGGGGGGTTGGTTTACGCTCTAGAGCTGCTCAGCCATGACGGGCTCGACACGTTTTTGGAAAAGATAGACCAGTTGGTCCAGGACAAGAACTATATCATTTTCGATTGCCCCGGCCAAGTAGAGCTATTCACACACCACCGTTCGTTGTTTCGGATATTCAAGGAGTTGACCCGGTCGAAACGGATGCGTTTGTGTGTGGTGTCGCTAGTGGACTCGATATACTTGACTAGTCCGTCGCAGTACATTTCGATCCTATTGCTCAGTTTGCGATCGATGCTACAACTAGACTTGCCTCATGTCAACGTGATTAGCAAAATCGACATGTTGAAAAACTACGGCGAGTTGCCGTTCCGGTTGGACTACTATACGGAAGCCCAGGATTTGCGATATTTGACGCCATATTTGGAACAGGAATCCAACACGGTGTTGGGAAAGAACTATGTGCGACTCACAGAGTTGATTGGCGAGCTTGTCGAGGAGTTTCATTTGGTGTCTTTTGAGGTATTGTCAGTGGAGAATAAGCAGAGCATGATCCAGTTGTTGACAACGATCGACAAGGCCAACGGCTACAGCTTTGGCAGTGAGATTGGTGGGGACTCTATTTGGAACGAGGCAACCAGACAAGGCGGCGTCGGCAACGACGGGTTCCAGGAGGTTGATATCCACGAAAGGTGGATCGAGTACAAGGACGATTACGATGCCGAGGAGCAGAAACAGGAGCATGAGGTAAGAGAGAGGTTTGCTACGGACAACGGCCATGAAGTTACTGAGGACGAGGAGTGGGAGGCGGCATTGAAGGATTGGGAAAATAGTCATGGTGGACCTGGAGCTTTCCAAAAGTGAGTTCCAGGATCAGTATGAGAATGTATTTATATAGAGTATATAATAGAGGAGATATACACCATTTCATTCCGGCCCTGGCGGACTGAACCGTGCTTGTTGTATGAGGTCTTGTATGAGGTCTTGTATGAGGTCTTGTATGAGGTCTTTCTATTAGGTCTTTCTATTAAGTCTTTCCGTCCATACTAACGAGATGCCCTGGTGAACTGTAACAATACATACGAGAACCCATTTTTTTTTCTTAGCCAGATCCATCTCTTCGCAATACTTAACAGATTCACCACGGTGGTAGAGAATAGAGTGACAATCTTTAGTGGTGGAGCAAGAATGGAGTCTATGGATAGTACCGAAACCTTGGAAGAGATCATCAAAAAGACGATTTCAAATTTGGAGTCAAAACAACAAGATTTGAAGGAACAACGAGAACAATGCCAGCAATTGGTTGGCTCTATTAACCAGGAAACTGGTAAAAGTGCCATCGATGAGCCAATACTTGTGCTGTTAGGACAGGGTTATTTTGCTGAAAAATCTCGCAAAGAAGCCACCAGTTACTTGAAGAGACTGATATCGCGCATTACCGAAGCCATGGCTGGGTTGGACCAGAAGATTCAGCAAACAAAGCTGACTCTCGATAACCTCCTTCGGTTCAACGAGGCGATGAAGAACCAAGACGCCAAGGATGGCAATTTCACCAACCAAGATACCCCCGAGGCGGTAAACGAAGAAGGGTTGCCATTTGTAGATATCCAGGAAGAAATCAACGAGATGGGGGAGGTTGTGAAGGTGAAAATTAACGACGAGGTTGTAGAACCAGAGTTTATGGTGAAGCAGAAGGAAGAGCCAGAAAAGTGTGAACATCGCCAAGATTCATCTACGAACAAGCAGGATATCGAGGAAAGGTCAGATCCTGGACCTTCTCCAACACCAGAAGATGATAATGGCCTACAACTACAGGAAATGCTCGAGGATATGGGACTTGTTCGTAAACGTGATGGGACGCCAAGTGCTGACGAAACCGAGCTCTTGAATAGAATAGAGAAGTTGAATATCGACAGTGCCGACAAAAGCAGACTCGAGCTGATTATCAAAGAGCAGTCCAGTGGTTACGCTGACGCCACTAGCATTAGCAAGGAAGATTTGTTAGAGTTGGAGTTGGTGGCGGACGACTTTGACGATGCAGAAAACGACTTTGTTGCCTTTGGCGACGACGAGGAATGGGACTTTGAGCTGCAAGACGATGAATTCGATGACGACGACGACGACGACGATTATGCCGACCAACTATTATATGGCCACCAGCCTGATCGTTTAATGGGTGCGTCACACCCTGATCGTTTGTGGGAACAAGTAATACAAGTGAGGGAATCACGAGCCGGAAAGGACTCTTCTCGAGAGATGCCCACGAAGGAGAAGAAAAAGTCGGTTCGGTTTGCTGAAAGCTTGGAGATTAACGAGGTGGAGAATATCAGCGATAGCTTGAAGCTGCCTCCACCACCGGCAGCAAAAGTATCCTTGTTCAAGCAGAACCGACTTAGATCGGGGCAGAATGAATATCCGGCACAGGCCAGCAATGAGGAGTTTGGTGTAACAAGCACGGTTTTGGAGAATGTTTCTGAGCGGAGTCTTGTCCAACCAATGGAGACCCCTGCAAGTGGGCTGCCCATCTCTGAGCGTGTACAGGAAAGTAACGGTGAACCGGTTCGCATGTCAAAGTTTAAAGCATCAAGAACGGAAGCCGGGGAAGCCCGGGCCAAGGGTACTAAGGAGAATGGGAATGGATTACATTCCCGTGAGCATACTGACCCGGCACGTGGCCTGGCCCAGCCCATAGAATTGAAGAATTCGCAATTAGATTACCAGCTGCTACAGCACGATTTGGACACCATGGCCAAAGCATACGTGTTGGGTATGTATGACGATGATATTGTCACTGAGGGGCCAGTGGTGGACAAAATCGAGGACTTTGAGATATTGAACAGCATGGTTGAATCAATGCCTGCCAAAGACAAGCCAGCCAAACCAAAAGGGAACTCGGAATCATATGACCCGCAGCTCGACTCTATTGGCATGGACCAGCCGGACGAGGACGACGAGGAGGAGGATAACCATGAATACTTTGACGAAGAGGACGACGATGGAGAGATATTGGCTGACGAAATTGTCGAAAACCCCAACTTTGACAACTCCATCGAAGATAGCGGGGATGTGTTGACGCTGGAGATCGCCGCCAGTTACCACAGGTTGCGCAACAAGCTCGTGCTAAACAAGAATGGGTTTAAGAAGTCGCAGGAGGAGCTAGAGCTTGAGCCGATTGATAGCGAAGGGAATCCCATCAAAATCAGTCGTTTCCGCGCCACCAGAATGAAACAGGTGTACGAGGCATAAGAGTATCGCTTTCTTTCTAGACCAGTCCGTCAGGAACGATTCGTTTCATTTTCAAGTTTTATGAGAGTCTCCTGTGATTGGTGGAGACGCTGGTGCTACTGCAGCAGTATCGGATCCGAGAAGTATTTTTAATAGATTACGTGTGTATGAATGGGACGAGGAATAATTTACTTTGTCATGTATTGCCGATTGTCTTGCCCTATCATGGATTGCCGATTGTTGTTTTTATTTTGCATTGTTTTCTTATGAATAACGGCCCAGTAAAATAAACCGTCTGGTTGTTTTCCTGGGAAATGCGGATGATGGCTCAGAGTATGTTTCTGAGGTAACCGTATTGGTATGCTGGTGTATATCTGGGCTATAGTAGCTTCTTTTTTAATACAGTGCCAAAGACATTATTGTTGGAGCGAGGAAGTGAGTGGTTAGCACACACACACACACAAACACCACTCCGAATATAGACATACATATATAACCAGGCTGGTGTGCGACATGGACAGCCAGGACTGGTTTTAGGATACGCCTCGTTCAAGAGAAATCAATGCCGGCCAATGAGAACTCCGAGATAGAGACTAGTATGGGCGGTTTTTAGTCTTCATTGTTGGTGTATGGACTATCCCATATAAAAGAAAATAAAAAAAAGAAGAAAAAGGTTAGTATTTTCTAGCAATACCCGCGGTTAGGTGGGTTTTGGGACCACTATTGGACCACTATGGACCATGATCCACGTTTTGTGTAAGGGAGGAGGCTTTGGTCCAGGATACCCCGGAAAATGACTGGTCCAGGGTACCTTGAGGTACTTGTGTACCCCGGACTATGAACCCTCGCATGCATCGGTTATAATTCTTCTTGTATTTTTTGGGATAAGGTAGACCCTTCCGATAAAACCTTATTGGGACCGGAGTTTGTGGGCTTATTTCGTTTCGGAACGGGATTTATTGCTCACCGTGGCTGTCTTTCTCGGGCCATACTTTTGCTATAATCAGCTGATGTTTGGTGTAGACGGCTGGAATGCAACCAGTCAAGTGGCGTGCTCTATCACTTTAAATCTGCGACAAGAGGGAGAAGAATAAGGGAAGAACAAGAAAAGAAAAGGACAAGAAAAGAAGGCAAAGACAAGAAGTCAACTGCAATGGTGTGTGGAAACTTCCCCCGGAAAAAACCAATGATGGACTTTGGTCTGGGCAGGTGTGTGTGTGATTGTCAAGGTTTAGCCTGTTTTCATAGTTTGGCCGGGGGCTGAACCAACATCTATTCCCTCCCCCCTCCCCCCCCCAAAAACAGATTCTTACTAGTAATATTACAACTAGATGATGTTGCTGTTGGTTGGTGGATAAGCTCTTGATAGTTGGCTATGTAAGAACCATACTCGGGGTGTTTCCGGAGACACACACAAAAAGAACAAAAAATAAATTCTGAAAAACAACAACAAAAGCCCTTTTAGTATGTAGAAGTATTCGCACGCCCAATTATCCGCGGAAAAAAAAAATAGGTCTGTCCCATTCGTAAAGACCGATGAAATGATATTATTCAAGGAATTATGAACCCCAGACACACATACAAACATAAACACAGACACAAACGCAATCACCGCCCACTTCAAATACCGGAAACCGGAAACCCTAAACAAAAGAAAAACACGTACTCCCAAAAAAAGAAAAAAAAAAACCTAAACGACCAACAAACGGACAAACAGAAAAACAGACAGATGGACGTTACAATTGCTATGGTTATGAGACACGTACATTTGTATACACAGAGTAAGGCGGGGAAAGAGAGAGAGAGGGGAAGCTGTCGCCGGTTCTTATCTCACCAAAAAAAACAACAAAGCAACAAGACAAGATGGGGGAAGCACACACATATACACGCTTACAGACACAATTTTTTTTTTGTTGGTTCCGACACCACAACGTCTAACCTAAAAAAAGAAAAAGGGAGGGGGGAAAGGGAAAGCACACAAAAAAAAAAGAAAAAAAATCCTCTGTCTGTCTGTCTGACGTGTGCATTACTGCTTAAAAAAACGGAGAAACTAAATGCACCAAAATGCACCAAAATACACAATACACGCCCAACAACCACAAATTGCTAGACAAGATGAATTTTTCATTTTCCACCAAAAAGAAAAATAACAAAATAAAAATAACAAAATAAAAAATAAAAAGTTAAATCATCATCATGAAATGGAACGCATAGATTTACAGGTTTTTATAAATAATTGGGCTTCTTCCGCATATTCCAGCATCAACGTCTTCACAGAAATCTTTTTTTTCCTCCTCCTCTTCTTCTTGTTGCAAAACTCCCTGTTGCAAAACCCACCAATTGGTAGCTAGAACACCACCACCACCATGTCGGCCATATTAAAGCAAAGAGTACGCTACGCTCCCTACTTGAACAAATTGAGAACCGGAGAACAATGTATAGAATTGTTCAAACACGGACAGTACTTGGGCTGGTCCGGATTCACCGGAGTAGGCGCGCCAAAGGTTATCCCAACCACCTTGGTTGACCACGTTGAGAAGAACAACCTCCAGGGCAAATTGGCATTCAATCTCTTTGTCGGCGCCAGTGCTGGCCCCGAAGAGAGCAGATGGGCCCAGAACAACATGATCTTATCCAGATCGCCCCACCAGGTTGGTAAGCCTATAGCTGCAGCTATCAACGACGGTCGGACCAAGTTCTTTGACAAGCACTTGTCGATGTTCCCTCAGGACTTAACCTACGGGTACTACACCAAGGACAAGCCCAACGGGTCGAACTTGGACTACACCATCATCGAAGCCACTGCTATTACCGAGGACGGGTCGATTGTGCCTGGTCCTGCCGTGGGGGCGTCCCCCGAGATGCTTTCAGTGTCGGACAAGATTATCATTGAAGTCAACACCCACACGCCATCATTTGAAGGCATCCACGACATTGACCTTCCGGTGAACCCCCCCTTGAGACAACCGTACCCCCACACCTCGGCCGACTACCGGGTGGGCCGTACCGCCATCCCGGTGGACCCCTCGAAAGTGGTTGCCATTGTCGAAAGCACTTCCGGGGACAAGGTACCCCCCAACACCCCCAGCGACAACCAATCCAAGGCCATCGCCAACCACTTGATTGAGTTCTTGGAGCACGAGGTCAAGCAGGGCCGGTTGCCAGCCAACTTGCACCCGCTCCAGTCCGGAATTGGCAACATCGCCAACGCCGTGGTTGAAGGCTTGGCGTCGTCCAACTTCAACAACTTGACGGTATGGACCGAGGTGTTGCAGGACTCGTTTTTGGACTTTTTCGAGTCGGGGTCTTTGGACTTTGCCACCGCCACCTCGATCCGGTTGACTGAGGAAGGGTTTGAAAAGTTTTACCAGAACTGGGACGCGTACTCCAAGAAGTTGTGTCTCCGGTCGCAGGTGGTGTCGAACTCGCCGGAAATCATCCGGAGACTCGGGGTGATTGCCATGAACACTCCGGTTGAGGTGGACATTTATGCCCACGCCAACTCTACTAACGTGATGGGGTCCCGGATGTTGAACGGGTTGGGCGGGTCGGCTGATTTCCTCCGGAACTCCAAGTTGTCCATCATGCACACTCCTTCGGCGAGACCATCCAAAACCGACCCCACCGGGGTGTCGTGTATCGTGCCCATGGCGTCGCACGTGGACCAGACCGAACACGACTTGGACGTGATTGTCACCGAGCAAGGGTTGGCTGATCTCCGGGGGTTGGCTCCCAGAGCCCGGGCCCAAGTTGTTATCGACAACTGTGCCCATCCGGATTACAAGGGCCAGTTGCAGGAGTACTTTGACCGGTCGGTGTTTGAGTCCACCAAGAAGAAGACGTTGCACGAGCCCCACATCTTGAGAGACGTGTTTAAGATGCACTTGAACTACCAGGAGAACGGCACCATGAAGTTGGACTCGTGGGACCAGAAGTTTTAGGAGTGTCTGTGGGTAGAGAACGGTACAGGCTGGCTGTGTCTACTGTATAAATTGGGCGTATCTATATATATAATAGCTATTGGGTGTAGTTGATTAATTGAACTATTCATGTAATATTGCTGGTTGGGTGGGTTGACGGGTTTGCAGGTTGGCTGGTTTACAGTTTTCCTGCAGAGTTTTCTTTGTTGCAGCGAGATGGGGATGCGTTTCACAACATTTGGGGAGGGGTAAAGGAGGGGTACAGAGGAGGGGAAACGGTTCGTATAGAAATGTCACACAAGGAGGGGAAGACACAGAAAACCACATGGCGATGGTCCCCCCCCCTTCTTATCAATGGATAGTCTAGTTCACGTGTCGGGTCTATTATACGAGGAGAGTGGGCCCCTCCCTGTTCTTTCTGTGTATATTCAATCCAATCCAGTTTAGTCAGCTCGGGGATCGCCAGTGGGTGTTACTCTTTACTGGGATATAGAGATTCTGTAATCTGGAATGGCGGCGCTTTGGGACACTCTTTTCCAACTTGTCACTTCCTTGACTCTGGAAGAAGTTCTGCTTGATTGTGTTCGGTGTAAACCCGCCACAGTTTCCCAGTGGCACCTAAGCGTAGAGACAACCACAACCGTTTATATTCTACTTTAACCTGTAAGCTATCTTTCTAGTATTCTGTAGAGCACTGTTTCCCAAGTATCGACCCAAATGCGAGTCATCCTAGTACCATTGCTCAACTAGGGAACTTGACAATCACCACTCCACAGGGGAAGACGCTGGCCAATCAAACCTCGTCCATAAGTAGTTCCAAAAACATAACCCAGCCACGATGCGAGCGTGCTTTGCCTCTTTCAGGCAACAAGAGAAATAATAGAAAAGGAGCTTCACAGTAGGACTTCACCCCCCCTCCCACTTAAACGCACCCATTCTGCATATTCTCCCACTGTATTCCTTGACATACCGGTCCTTGCTTTGTTTGCACCCTTGAATCGCATCAACTTCTTTTGCATCCATTCTCATATTTACACATCGGTCCAGAATATACATTTCCTATTTGGGCTGATGAGGTAAATTCGTTGATAAAAGATTCCCATTCCAACAATATGCAGGCTCACATAATGACCAGACATGTCCTGCCAAATCAACTACATGTAGCCAAGAATGGGGAAGTATAGATACTTGACCCGTTGAGTGCATTAGCAATGATCATTAGAAACCCATCCTCTCCAAAATTTCCTGGAAATAGTCAAATCAAGCCGGCAGTGGGCATTTATACCCTCCCAGAACCACACAACCGCCAGCATCACTAGACTAGACCCTCTTGTTCAACCTCTTCTCGATAGTAGTAGCATTCCCGACCCTATGAAATCCCACTGATACCCCTAAATTGTAATCCACACCTGTGCAATAGGGTGCAATTCGCATGTTTGACATTCCCGACCCTCGTCACGTGATAATATATAGGGTTAGGTATTCCCCAAATAGGTAATCGTTCTGAGATGTATACTATATTCTAGGGAAAAAAACGAAATTTTCAGCACGGACAATCCGGGTAACCTCTCATGAGATTTTGTCCTCGCATGGGCGAAAAAAAAAATCCCAATAATAAAAAAAAAAATTCGTGAAGAATTTGCAATTCTGCATCTTTCTTTCCACTATAGCCATAACAACCAAGCAAAGATGTCTGACGTTGAAGAACAATACGAAGAACAACAACCTGTTGTCCAAGAAGAATTGCAAATCGTTGAGTTAGCCACTCCTATCCCCGTTGAGGTTCAAGAAGCCCAAAGAGAAGTGAAGTTGTTCAACAAATGGTCTTTTGAAGATGTTGTTGTTAACGACGTTTCTTTGGTTGACTACGTCCAAGTCAGATCCCCAGTGTTTGTCTCCCACACTGCTGGTAAGTACGCTTCCAAGAGATTCAGAAAGGCCCAATGTCCTATTGTCGAAAGATTGACCAACTCCTTGATGATGAACGGTAGAAACAACGGTAAGAAGTTGAAGGCTGTCAGAATCGTCAAGCACGCTTTGGAAATCATCCACGTTTTGACCGAACAAAACCCTATCCAGGTCTTGGTTGACGCCATCGTCAACTCTGGTGCCAGAGAAGACTCCACCAGAATTGGTTCTTCCGGTACCGTCAGAAGACAGGCTGTTGATGTTTCTCCTTTGAGAAGAGTTAACCAGGCCATTGCTTTGTTGACCATCGGTGCCAGAGAAGCTTCTTTCAGAAACATCAAGACCATCGCTGAATGTTTGGCTGAAGAATTGATCAACGCCGCCAAGGGTTCTTCTACTTCCTACGCCATCAAGAAGAAGGATGAATTGGAAAGAGTTGCCAAGTCTAACCGTTAATCGAAATATATCTGCTACGTACATACTATTTATATTTCATTTAATACTTTCATATACACCCACAAGTTTTAGAGTAGGGGGAGGTTGCGCCTACTAGGGTAGGGTTTGTATTTTTGTAGTTTAATGTACTTATATAACGAGAGATTATTAAAGTCGGCTTTTTTGTATTGCTACATGCACCAGAATACTCTACATTTATAGCCCTGTCTATATCAAACCTATACCTACACTCTAATTGGATACACCAACCTGGCAAAGAAAAACACCGAGCCGCGAGTCAAAAGACGGTTGTATCTGTCTATTCTTTCCAACAATAGCTCTTCGTCATCCTCGTAACCTTCCTTTGTTTGTTCCGCACCAAGACCCGCCGTCAAGTACCGGGTTTTGGACCCTCCCCGGATATCGCGCAACCTTGTCTCCGAAGCCTGTAGTCTGGTGGTTAGCGTTTGCAAAATCAAGTATTCCCGGATAAATAGCATCGCCACAAAGCACCCCAAGAAACAACACCCGGCAAAGATCTGGGTGTGCAAATATGGCCGAGCACTGTTTGCTTCAACCAATGCCAACGCAATGACCTGCGAAACCAAACAGAACGGACCCACAAACATACTCACTCCAGACCACCCGGCAGGAAGCTTTTCGAGATTGCCTCCCAAGCAATCGGCCGTCAACGGCTGGGCCATTGATGACCCAACACCAACAATAAGTCCTATGATCACACTGAATGCCAACAACGGGCCATACGAGGTAGCATTGATCCAGAACGCAAACAACAATATAGTAATCACTAGGCATAGAACTGCAGTAAAGTTTGCTCGGCCGAAATAGTCAGCCAACGCCCCCATAAAGGGACGTCCCACAATCTGGGCCGCATTCAAAAGCGCCAAGAGGATTGACCCTTGTGTGTGTGACAAGCCCACCAGGGTAGCGTATGACGACAACGAGAAGATCATAAGCACGTATCCCATCAACGCCAATGCATACCATAGCGACACCACACATAGTCCCCAATTCCGGAATACAGAGATGTCGAATATCGCTGCACAACTCTGTTTGATATACGAAACACGGATGCTTTCGCGTAACGGGACTGTAGCAACGTTTCTAGGCCTCAAGATAACCAAACTTATCAACGACGCCGCAAGAGTCACAAACCCCACCATTCTTAGCGCCCACCGCTGGTCTCCCGTTTGCTGTATGACATGGTTCACACTCAATGAAAACACCAACCCACCAAAACCAGCCCCGGAAACACAAATTCCCATCGATGTGGCCTTTTTCTTCTCAAACCAAGTAGGCAATACCAATGTGGCAGGGATAAAGATTAGCACAAAAGAACTCCCCACAAGAACACCCTGGGTTAAGTACAATTGCCAGAACTTAGTGGCAAACGACGCTAAAATGTAGCCGATGGTTTGGATAATGATCCCTATTCCACACACCAATTTGAACCCAAGAATCTTGTGCAACAAAGCCCCCAACGGAGACAAGAAGTTCGCCAAACATATAACCGTGCTTCCAACAAGGGCAAATTGGTATATATTCGTACCCGGAAAGGTGTTTTCAGTAAGGAAAAAATTCAAGAATACACCAAAGGCAGCATTGGCCCCCCAGGTTGAAACCATAGACAACATGGCACAAAAGGCCATTAACCAAGCAACCCCTTCGTCTGGGGGTGGTGGTGACAGATCCAGAGTGTCCGGTTGTTCCAGTTCATTAGAATACTCGCCTTGTGGGGATGTACATATGCGGATTGAACTGGTTCCTTTTTGTGCCTCTAAGTCGTTAACCGATTTGGGCCTGGTGCTAACCAATTCGAGCTGGTTGGCCAAAATGAATTCCGGCTCCCCACGCTGTCTATACTGTTCCCTTTCCTCAAGATCTAGCTGCTGGTCATCGCGAATAGCAGTTAGTATTCGAGATAATTCCGACTGGTTGGTTCGCACCCTACTTAAGGGACTGTGGCTTTCGCAGCTTCGTATTCTCGATAGACTCGGTATTCCCGAGAACGGGTACGGCTCGGCTCGCACTTCGTTCCGAAAAGACGAATCTGAATCAGCTCGCTTTGTACGAGATGAGCTATCGTCGTCTGACAGCATGCTTGAAGACCGATCTGGTTAAGGGATCGATACAGTTCTCAGCTTGCAACCTCTATAATGCATAAGAACCAGGAAAAGACGTATACCGAGATTAATGCAAGGCCAGACCGCTCATTAATATAGCGAGGGGATTTTTTTTCTTTCTTTTGTTTGTTAGTGCCGGAAACACGTACCCGAGAGACTTATTAATAGAGGTGGCTCCTTGTTGCTTACTAATAAACGGTTTTACGAGGTAATTTGTACGGATGGGGACAAAGATGAAACAGCCACATAGGAACGGCAATGTACACCGTTATACTATGGTGGGTGACATTGTCATCCCGCAGGTGTATCTTGTTCAACTCGATGAGCGATTAATTAACCGAGGACGAAGGATCTTTCGACCCCGCAATTCGATGGATTTCGAGAAATATTTTTCTCGTTTGTAGGCATCTTGTAATGAGTATGTTGTAGGCACCTTGTAATGAGTATGTTGTAGGCACATTGTAGGCACCTTGTAGGCACCTTGTAGGCACCTTGTAACAGCCCCACGGTGGAGGTTCATTGTATAGAAAGAAAATGCAAAACCCCAAACTTTACGGCCTGTTCACATGTTGCCGCAAGAGATCCCCCCCCTGGATTTATGCAGGTGCACTTCAAAAAAGCGATGCCATTGCAACGATTAATAGTCATATACACCTTTGGTGGTGGTACAGGCTAAAACTCTATATATTCCTAGACCCTAATGGGGTACATCATGCGCACAATATACCCCATGACCGATCTGTCCAATAAACGATGGTACCGGTCGATTCTATCCAACAAAATCTCCTCTTCATTCACGCCATAGTTCTCTTCCAACGCCTTTATCTTCAAATACCCGCTTCTGGTGGTAGTTCTGATCCCCTTCACTCTCTCGGTGCTCTCTCTAAGCCGACGTTTGAGTAACTCCCTAATCAACTGCTCGCGCACAACGCCGAGGAGCAAGAAGCAGGTAAAGAAACACGCCCCGGCAAATATCTGGGTGTGCAAGTATGGTCTGTCACTAGCGCTCCTCACCAATGCCAACGAGATCACCTCCGAGCAGAGGGCAAACGGGGCCACAAATATGTTCAATCCCGACCACCCGGCCGGGAGCTTTTCTAAGTTATCCTCCAAGATGTCTGCAGCCAAGGGCTGGGCCATCGAGGACCCAACTCCGATGATTAGGCCAATGACAATGCTGAAGGCGATCATGGCACCAAATGTGGTTGCGTTAATCCAGAACCCGAGCAACACCACACAAATCAACAAGCTGAGGATTGCGCTGATATTGCAACGGCCAATTCGGTCGGCCAACATTCCCATTAGCGGCCGACCCACAATCTGAGTGGCGTTGAGCACGGCAATCAAAATCGACCCTTGCTTGTGGGTCATTCCCACCAGGGTTGCGTACGACGACAACGAGAAGATCATAAGCACGTACCCCATAACTGCCAACCCGAACCAAAACCCAAGGGCAACCAAGCCGGTGTTTCGGAAAACAGTAATGTCAAAGATGATGCGAAAGTGACTCTGGACGGTATCGAGGCTCATTGACTCCTTCCAGGGCACTCGTTTGCGGGTTCTGGGTTTCATCACAACAGCACACACCAAGGCAGTAGCAAAAGTGACAAACCCAACCATGCGTAACGCCCACTCTTGGGTGCCGGTGGTCTCAAGAAGGGCATTAATGGAGAGAGAAAACACCAACCCGCCAACCCCGATCCCAGCCACCCCAATCCCCATGGACGTGGCCCGTTTCTTCTGGAACCAAGTGGGCAACACTAGAGTAGCTGGCAAAAATATAAGCACAAACCCACTCCCCACCAATAACCCCTGGGTGAGGTATAGTTGCCAGATGGTTTTCGATACCGACGCTAGCATGTACCCCACTGATTGCACCACAAGACCCACGCAGACGGTGGTTCGGAACCCCAACATCCGGAACACCACGGCGCTTAAGGGAGACAACAGGTGGGCAAGAAACATAACCATACCGCCAATAAGCGCAAAGTTGTACTTGGAAGCGCCAGGGAAGGTATTCTCGGTGAGATAGAAGTTGAGGAAAACACCATAGCCAGCGTTTGCACCCCAGGTGGAGAACAGAGCCAATAAGGCACAGAAGGCCATGAGCCAGGCTATACCTTTATCCTGGGGAGGTAACCCCCGTTCTTTCTCTTCCTCTTCCTCTTCTTCTTCAGCCTCGGACTCGGCTTCCTCTTCTTCCTGCTTGCTCTTTTCCAGAGTGTATTGGCGGTCGCCAGAAATCTGGCTCCGGTCGCTAGTCCCAGTCTGGACCCGGTCAAGTGAGTCGGGCTGCGACAGTGTCCGGGCCCGTCTTTTCCTAGAGGAGGCACTGGCTAGATCAAAATGGCTGTTGATGATCAGCTCAACTTCACTTCTTTGTAGGTACCGCTCAGTGCCTTCCTCATCCAATCTCCGATCATCGCGAATGGCACTGATGATGCTCGATACCCGTGATGCATCGCTCCTGACCCGCGACAAGCGAGTCCCAGAGCTGTTATTGGAGAAAAACGACCACGCCGAGTTTTCCGACGTGTTTGAAATTGGCTTAAATACGTGTGGACTTTGTTCTGGGCGGTCCAGAACGTAGTCGGAACTAATAGAGATATCGTCAGGAGAGCTACTCACCTTGTTACTGGCACTATCATCGTCGCTGTATATAGTCTGCGACAGCAGAGGAACTCTATCGTCGTTCTCCATGGTTTATTATTTTTCTTAGATTGATAGCTATACAGTGGTTTATTATACAGTTGATAGCGATACAGTTGTTACTATCTTGGTTTACCCTTTAGAAAGCATGACAGGAAACTTTCAAAAGTATATAAGCAAACTATTCCCAACCAAGGGCGGGATGAGTACCTGACTCATATATATATATATATATCAACAAAATATTTGTTCACACGGTTACATCCGGATGTCTGTGCCCACCATCACCAAACCACCATCATAGGATGTGAAAACCTCGTGATTCACTTTCGCAATTAATTGCTTCTCCTTCAGAAAATATAAACACGGCTAAAAAATAATCCAAAGGGAGATGAAAAAAAAAAACAAGAATACTCCAGAAGGTTTGGCTACTCAAAGGTTCTCGAAGGCTGTGTGCCAGGAGGAGGGGGTGTATCTAACAATAGAACGTCACCATAGCAATAGGCATCATGGCCATTGGCACGGTTCTGCATATAGTGCTGGAGATGTGTAACACGATTTCTGAAGAAAGTTTACTCCATTTAGAGAAAGTCTCCCTTGTGTGACGAATATTCCCAGTCAACTGAAAAAAGCAATAAGGCGGTGATGAGCCCGAAAACACGATTATGAACCTTGACTATTCACCTTGGGTACTCCAACAGACGAATGGAAAGATATCCTTCACAAATGGGTCTATATACCCGGCATATGCCCATCCAGGATGGGCCGGGAGGTGAACAGGGGGTTCTTATTGTTTTGGTGGAAAATAACTGAAACAAATCGGATGTCAAAGTCATCACATCACGATGACTAAAAGTCACCAGGAAAAAGGAATCAAGCCCTTTTTAGACACGGCAACCACAAAACCACGCCCCATTAGAAAACACCAAACATAGACAAAAGGCGCAATAAAGCTTCTTTCTGAGAACCAGGTGCAATTCTCATAACATATATTCTTATCCTTGTTAATATACAGTCGACTTAGATGGCCGTTTAGTCCATCATCCATACTACTTTAATGTAGTGGTTTGCACAGAGAGAAGCAGGCAAAAAAAAAAGGCGGGCATATATTTCTTGTACTCGCCCTTTCCTATTATATAACCCACCCCCTACACACCTTCCCCCTCGTTCCAAGCACAGCACAGTGAAAAAGTTGATTTATGGATGTGTTTGTATCGACGTTCATGTGACCTCTTTATAAGTCCAGTCCTCACTTGAGTTTCCGCTGTTGATAAATGGATCTACCATGGCAAAATGTGTACACCAGGGCGAACTGATATTTTTTATCCAGGCCATTTTTCTATCTATGGATGTTTTTCCCAGCAGAAAAAAAAGAAAAAAACATCTCCACTATGCCAGTCTCAGGACCAGCACCTGGTAGTGATAACCCCCCACCAGCTATATTCAAAGGAGAGACAGATAGACACAAAGGATAAACAATCAAACCATGTCGGGCTCTTCAGATTTCCTCAGTAAAGGCATCGATTTGGTCCAAAAAGCTATCGACGCCGATACCGCCACTCGCTACGAAGAGGCATACAAACTCTACTACAACGGACTTGACTATTTGATGCTCGCAATCAAGTACGAGAAAAACCCCAAGTCCAAAGAACTCGTCAAGTCGAAATTCACCGAATACTTGACCCGGGCCGAACAGTTGAAGGAGTACTTGGAAAAACAAAGCAAGGTGGCCGAGACCAGCAGCACCAACGGATCGACCAAGAAGAAGGGCGACAACGATAACGATGGCGAAGATAACGATACTAAGAAGTTGAGAGGTGCGTTGGCGGGAGCGATCCTTTCCGAGACACCAAACGTTAAATGGTCCGACATTGCCGGGTTGGACGGAGCCAAGGAGGCTCTCAAGGAAGCGGTTATCTTGCCGGTGAAATTCCCGCAGTTGTTTGTTGGCAACAGGAAACCCACGTCGGGGATCTTGTTGTTTGGTCCTCCAGGAACAGGTAAATCGTATCTCGCGAAAGCGGTGGCCACCGAGGCCAACTCGACGTTTTTCAGCGTATCGTCGTCGGATTTGGTATCGAAATGGATGGGGGAATCTGAGCGGTTGGTGAAGCAGCTTTTCACAATGGCGAGGGAGAACAAGCCGTCGATTATATTCATTGACGAGGTTGATGCCTTGTGTGGCCCTCGTGGGGAAGGCGAGAGCGAGGCCCTGAGACGGATCAAGACCGAGTTGTTGGTACAGATGAATGGTGTGGGGAATGATTCACAGGGGGTCTTGGTTTTGGGAGCAACCAATATCCCGTGGCAGTTGGATGCAGCAGTGAGAAGAAGATTTGAACGGAGAATATACATCCCGTTGCCGGACGTGGAGGCCAGGACACGGATGTTTGAGTTGAATATTGGCGAAGTGCCCTGCGAGTGTACGCCTCACGATTATCGCACATTGGCGGAGATGACTGACGGGTACTCTGGTCATGACATTGCCGTGGTGGTTAGAGACGCCTTGATGCAGCCAATTCGGAAAATCCAACAAGCGACCCACTTCAAACCGGTGGTGAACGAATCGGGCGCACAGCTATTTACCCCGTGCTCTCCCGGAGATGAGGGTGCCCGGGAAATGAACTGGATGGATATCGGGACCGACGAGTTGCAGGAGCCCAGTTTGGGTATCAAAGACTTTATAAAGGCAATCAAGAACAATCGACCCACGGTGAACGAGGCCGATATAGCCAACCACGTTAAGTTTACCGATGACTTTGGCCAGGAGGGGAACTGAGCTGGATACTTGGAAGCGTTTATTACAGAGAAGTTATATACGTACAGAGTTACTGTTTTAGTTTTGAATAATACAATGTGTGCAGGTGAACCTACCGGTAACGACTAAATCTATTGTGGGATCTGACGGGGGATCTCGACCGGTCCCTGCGTCTTAACCTATCAGCAAAGAGATCGTCGTCGTCAATAGCTTTTGTTTGATACGAACCCCGACTTGGTGCTGAGCGACTCTTTAACCGGTCAGCAAATAGGTCTTCTTCTTGTTCTTCCTTTTCTTCTTCTTTTAAAGGTTCCTGGTCACCACGGGTTTCCTCATCGGTCCGGTGTGGTCGAGGCTGGCGGTGTCTGTATCGGGAGCGTGGGGGTTCTCTTTCGGGTTCTCCGTGGATCAAATAGTATCGAGAGTACTGCGAGGCGTTTTTCACCTTTCTGTCCAGCTCAAAGCTCTGTCTAATATAAAGCACTATCGACGATTCGTCTTCCTCCATGGCACCGGCGCAATTGGACGTGCTCGATTCGTCTTGTTCGGATGTTGCAGGTCCTGTTTCGGCACCGATCCCCAATCTGCTCGAGAGACTGAACTGTTTACGAAATGCTATTGTGGGGTTATACGGTTTAGTTTCACGTTCTTGGATAATGTCGTTGGTGTGACTGGGGTCGTCCAAAGCAGGGTCGTCCAACACAGGTTCGCCAGATTCCACCTCCATACCCGCCGGTGTGGGCCGAGACGATATCGAGAGTTTCTGCAACGCTTGCCAGCACTCGCCATGGTTGGAAAACTTTACATTGACAGAACTGTCGTCTATCCACTCAATTCGAAACTGGATCTCGGTTTCATTAGGTGTATACGTCTCTGTGTCGGCGGTGGTATAGTTCAAGTAGTAGTCGACAAACGCCTTGATGTCGCCAGTGGACAAATTGTCTACTCCCGATATGTGAAGGGCATCTGGACGTAATACCTCTTCTTTATGGTTTACGTGTACGGTGACACCTTGCTGGTCCGTCATCGCTGTATTTGAAAGGTTCTGGAACGTGACTGGTAAGGAATGTTGATGGATATTGAAGAAAAAAAAATTGTATGGTCCGTATAGAAGAGGGAAAAAAAACAGTCCCCCTACTGTTGGTTGGTGGTGGTTGGTGGTGGTTGTTGATGGTGGGATTCTTTTTTCTAGGTGGTAACCTGTGAGGTTTGCACTGGTGTTTTGATTACAGTTTGGATGTCTTTGGTTATTATTTGGTTACACCATTTTATTCACCATTGATATATTTGCACATATTTCTACATCTCCCCACTTTATTTACTCTTATATCGCACCAGCACCATCTTGGGATGCACCATTACTGCCAGCCTCAGCATCTTCTACAATAGTATCCCTATTAGCCCCATTTCCATCCTCTTCAATACTATCCGTGTTTGCCCCATCTGCATCTTTTGCTGCTGCATCCAAATTCTGTCTTATATACAAAACATTATTACACCGAATAAATATATCGCCAATCAACTGGCCATCTTCATACGTCTCATTTAATTGGAGATTCATATAGTTATCAGTAGATACTAGCGATCCTTTATACGTGGTGCTATTCCATTTGAGCTTCACCGCCACCGGTTGCCCAATCAAGGACTTTAAGAATGCCTTGGGATTTATAGGGGCCAATTGCTATTAGAGACTCGGTTAGTATGGTTTAAAAACACAACAAAAATTACTACTGGCTATATCATCAAACATACCGTAGACATTAGATACACTAGCTGTAAACGGAATCGACTTCTCTACCTGGGAAACTGAAGTAATAAGCAAGTCCTACTCTATACACCATAATGGTGTATGTGGTTGTGGTTTTTTTTTTTTCTTCTCTCTTTCGTCTTCTGGTGCCAACATTACTCGTTGGTAAGCCTTCACCTTTTTCCTCTATACCCCGTAACCAACTGTACCCACAATGAGCAAACTCAAACAGGTATTTATTGTGGGAGCGGCCCTTAGATTGGTGATACCGGTTGTGTTTCCTTCCTTCACGTCGGTGGAGTTGCAAACGCCCATCAACTCGTTCAAATCGTTGCAGGAAGCATTCTACTACTTGCAGAATGGGATTGATTTATACGACGGCGGAGTTAACCACCACCCGCCGATATTGGTCATGTTGCTATCGCTAGTTCCATCGGGTCTATTCAGTGCGTTGTACACCGCGGTTGATTTGTTTATTGCTTGGAGACTAATGCAAATCAACCGGTGGTATGTCTCGTATAGTTCGCAACGGTCGGGCCGTGAGGTTGTTGGATTCAATGACGACTTGATTGCGTCGTTCTACTTGCTCAATCCACTTATTGTGCTAACCACCGTTTCTCACTCCACCATTGTATTCACCTGGTTGTTTCTCGTCGAATCCGTGGCCCAAACAATCGCCAGCCACGTTCCCCGAGCTATGATCATGCTAGGGCTAGCCAGTTATCTTTCCTACCATCCTCTCTACCTCTTGCCGGCAATTATCGCATTGGCACATGCACTCTCGTCGCGCGGGAGTTTGTGGAAAATCTATATCGAGGGGTTCAGTATCTTTGTGAGCACGGTTTGTTTATTGGTAATGGCGTCCTACGCCATAACTGCGTCGCCACAGTTTTTGGAGCAGTGCTACGGTACTATCATCTTTGTGAAAAAGATCACCCCCAACGTCGGGCTCTGGTGGTACTTGTTTACGGAGATGTTTGAAACGTTCACCCCGTTCTATACAGGGATGTTCAATATTTACTCGGTGGTGTTTGTGGTTCCCATCACCATTAGGTTGTTTCAGTTCCTGGCCAACCCCAAAGTGGGGGACTCGTTCTTGGCGGTGGTGTTGGTTTATACCTGGATATCCTTCACCAAGCCGTACCCGACGGTGGGCGATTTGGGGTTGGCGTTGTCGATGATTCCCATTTTCCGGGGCACGGTTATACGCCACTGCAAGTACATATATGTCACTGGATTGACGCTTGTAATTGCGTTGTTGCTTTCGCCAATCTTTTACTATATCTGGATTGTCCTTGGAAGCGGGAATGCCAATTTCTTTTACAGTATAAACTTGATCTGGGGTGGAGTGCACATATTGATCCTTTTGGATATGCTTTGGGGCCAGTTGATGGGTGATTATGCTGTGGAGAATGGTATTGAGGATATTTGCAAAGTCAGACTTGCGCAGTTATAGCGTTTGTATGAGGCGGGGTGTATGTGAGTGCTCTGGGAATATAGATTATCTATAAAGTAATAAAGTGGTGAAGAGGGAGTTGTTTTTGGGGGGGGATATTTTGGGTGCAAATTTCTCCAAAAAATGAACTAGAACTACACAATAGAAATTGTGTATTGATATCAGGAAGTATGATTTATAGTAGCAATCTCAATGTTATTCGTGACGATCTCAGTGTTATTCGTGACAATCTCTCTAAACGGGGAGTGCATTTCCTACACTGACATACTCAAGGACAAGGCCCAGCATATATGAACACCCACCAGCAAAGCACTCTCCACCCCAAAAAAAAAGAACAAAACAACCCATTAACCAGTCTCTACAAACAAAACAAATACTACTCAAGGTTCCCCCTATTTTGCCAACTCCCCACCACCACCAACCACCAAGTACACCATATACCCATAACCAAATAACTCCAGTCACGTGCACAGCCCATACTTTTTTTTTCTTACCAATCAAGTGTTGAGAATTTTCAATCTTTTTTTTTTTTCTTTCCCTTCCTTCCTGCTCACTAACAAACCAACCAAAGCAGTTAGTGAACAGTTTGGTGGAAAAGTGAAAAAAAAATAGAACAGTAACTATCCTTGTAATACTCCCACTCCTTCGTAACTGGCAGTGATTCCCCTAATACATAGTATCCAATGTTATCCCGTACATCAGCTCGTGCCTATAGTTCTGCTGCTAGCGCCGTTAAAGTAGCCGCTAAAGAATCCAACAATGGGTTGACCAATCTTTCTGTAGTGGTATCCAACGCCGGGTCCAAGGCTGGGAAGGCTGGTTCAGCTCACTTATTATCCAAATACGCATTCTTAAACACCAACGTCAAGTCGGCGTTGAGATTCACCAGGGAATCCGAGTTGTTGGGTGGTAGTTTCTCTTCCAAAGTCACCAGGGATTCGTTGATCTTGTCGACTTCCTTCTTGCAAAAGGATTTGCCATACTACGTCGAGGCTTTGGGTAACGTGCTCACCAATACTGCGTTCAGACCTCATGAATACGTGGAAGTTGTGTTGCCTGCTGCCAAGGCCGAATACACCGCTGCCGTGGCTGACAATGGGTTTATTGCTACTGAAGAGTTGCACCAATTGTCATTCAGAAAAGGGTTGGGTAACCCATTGTACTACGACGGAACCCAAAAGTTGACTGTCGACGACATCAAGAGCTTTGCTGCCGAGTCGTTCAAGAGCGGTAACGTGTCTGTTGTCGCCACCGGTGCCATTGAATCTGATTTGGCGAAGTTTGTTAACGACTCGGCCTTTTCGGCTTTGCCTTCGGGAGCCACTGCGGCTGCTCCCATCAACTCTTTCACCGGCAAGGAGTCGAGAATCAGAGCTTCCGGCAAGTCCGTGGCTGTAATTGGTGTTCCAGTTGCTCCCGCTGACTTTGGCAAGTACGAAGTTTTGTCTGCTGCCATTGGATCGGCAGTATTGCCATCGGCTACTTCCCCATTGGGCCAGATCTCCGGTGCATCTTCTTTCTTGTATAAATACCAAGATGCCGGGTTGTTTGTCATTGAGGTTTCCGGTTCCGGGGCCGAGGTTGCGCAGGGCATCAAGCAAGCCAAGAGCATTGCTGAACTGGTTTCTTCGGCGCAATTATCTGACGCCGTCAAGGCTGCCGAATTGTCGGTAGCCTTACAAGACGCTGGCAATGTCACCGTGCAGGCCGGTGAACCTGGCTCGTTGGGCGAGTTCAATTATGTTGCTATTGGTGATGTCGATGTTTTGCCATATGCTGATGAATTGTAAGCCGTGTGTAAGAGGTTTTTTTATATATATAACATATACAATAAAATATCAAGACGTAAAGAACGCCCAGGGTGATCTGGTGGTCTACTGGGGTCTTGCTATATACCCTCTGAAAAAAGTCGTGTCCCGTGACCAAAACATTATTCAGGTTTTGACATTTTTTTCTTTTTTTTTTTTTTTTTTTTTCCAAGCTTGCTTAACTATGCTGGATGTGATGAGAGAGTAGCCTTAGCATAACGTATTTCCACCAAACCACACAACGCACCCAGATGTCAGACGTAGAAGAGAACGCATTTAACGAAGGGGCAGAGAACTACGACGACTTTGACCAGCCGGACCATTTTTCCGATGAAGAATTTGGCGAAGAACCAGAACACAACGGTGAACAAGAAACAAAAACTGCCGATGGAAGAACCATAGTGAATGGTGGACTCGGGCCCGAAGATGCAGCCGCCGCACAACAGTATACCAGACAGAAAACCCAAAAGGAGCTAGCGATCCCCAAGGAAAAGAGAACTACGACTCCTTATATGACCAAGTATGAACGGGCAAGAATCTTGGGTACCAGAGCGTTGCAGATCTCGCTTAATGCGCCAGTTTTGGTTGATATAGAGGGAGAAACCGATCCTTTACAAATTGCCATGAAGGAATTGTCCCAGAGAAAGATCCCATTGGTTATTAGAAGATACTTGCCTGATGGGTCGTTTGAAGATTGGGGATGTGATGAATTGATTGTTGACCAGTAAGTATTATAGAGAATGTGTGTTGTACTATGACAAGGAGTAACCCATATAAAGTTAATAAAAGAGTAACGAAGGAAGGTAATGTGTGTTTGTGATTTTTTTTTTATTATATTGTATATTTAGAATAACCAATCTCTAATGTATTTCTAGTCAATATATGCATCTATCCATTTGGATGCTAAGAATACTCGTTTCCCATCCACTTGTTGCTGGATAAACCCATCCACCAATTGGTCAAACGTCGACCGCGGCAACCGATGGTCTCCAGACCCTATTTCTCCTAGCTGGACTGAACAACAGGCTTCTTTTAGTTCATCTAGATCAACCTGCAACTCTTCGGGGTCTTTATTGGGTATGGCAAAAGATTTTATAGCTTCGTAAACCACCGACTTGTCTTCAAATTTCTGCAACTCTTTTGCCATAATATTCAGAAACTCAGTAAAGTTTATTGCGTGGTTGGTGTCTCCTCCAAGCATGACCTGGAGTTGTTCTTCGTTTGGTGGTGGTTTCCCCAAGGTGGCGTATAACTTACGTAAATCCTCCTTTGTGATCAGCGAGTCTCGTGAATCTCCATCGATGAGAGTAAACGCATTCCTTAGCTGGGTTCTCTGGTTGGCTGTGAGTGAGTTTAAATGCAGCATACGTGGTGTATGAATGAGTGTGACTGAGTGTGGCTGAGTGTGACTGAGTGTCGCGTGTGGTGGATGTTTACCTTTTTTTTTATATAGTTGATTTGTTACGTATTGGGGGAATCACGTGTGTGGATGTAACCAGTAGCTGGAACCAAGTGTGGACTTTACTGGGGGGAGTGAATGAGAGGTAAACGGTAGGTTTGTCGGGTTTTTTTATGGGATTGTTATCTCTGGGATGGTTGTGGAAAATCAGCCATTAAATATATTCATGTAGTGGATTCATAGTTTAGTCTGACCACTGGCTAATAGTTATAACCATACAATGCCCCCACAGGGGGGTGGTTCAGTGCAACTGCAAGATCAAGATAGTAAATGTTGTTCTCTGTAGATATACTACCAGACTCGTTTAACGTGTTTAGGAGAATGAACGTATACTCTCTCCATATATTTTGTTTCTGTAAGGAGTAATAGTTTATATGTTATGGTCCAAATAGGTTGGTTGAAATACGTTTGCAAATAATAAGGAACCAAATTAAGTTAACTCTGATAGACGTATACGAACCCACCATATCCCATAAGAACATATCCTCTTTCTAGTTCTATTCTTACTGTCACATTACTTAATCCACGCCAATCTTGCATTTCAGAAGCAGACATTTCCTACCAGTGAGAGGGTACGAACCAAGTTTGGACTATATCCCCCTCTCAACACCTATACATACAACTCTCCATTTACAATTCACCCTACGTCCAAACCAACCCATTCCCAAGACCAATCTGTACAGTAGGCCATTATTATGACCATTATTATGACCATTATTATGACCATTATTATGACCATTATTATGACCATTAATATGACCCCACCATAAATATGACTTTCCACCACCCAATCACGTGATCGAAACTGTACTGAAACAATATACGAGATCTTGTGATCTAGTATGCCTTGCCAACATGGTAGGCAATTCTCCACAGGGTCCAGTTCAACAAGACTATCCCGTTCTTCATCAAGCAAGCCACGGAGGTAAAGAGGTACCATGGAAGGAGACTTGTACAATCAGCCGGTGGTTATAGACAATGGCTCGGGAAACATCAAGGCGGGATTTGCCGGGGAAGACAAACCCAAAACATACGCTCTGGCAATAGTAGGGCGTCCCAAGTACCAGAAAATCATGGCTGGATCTACAGCCCACAAAGATGAAGATGTATACATAGGAAACCAGGCACAGACCAACCGGGGGCTATTGAAATTAACCTATCCCCTAGAGCATGGGGTGGTGACCAATTGGAGCGATATGGAACGGCTTTGGGAGCACACCTATGTCCAGGAGTTGAAAATCACCGCCGAAGAACATCCGTTGTTGATCACTGAGGCGCCATTGAACCCCCGGTCCAATCGGAACAAAATGTGCCAAATTCTCTTTGAGCTGTTCAACATTCCTTGCATATACATTTCTATCCAAGCTGTGTTATCGTTATATGCTTCTGGACGTACTACGGGGGTGGTTTTGGATAGTGGTGACGGGGTTACCCACGTGGTGCCAGTATACGACGGGTTTGCCCTCCCGCCTTCAATCAAACGGATGGATGTTGCTGGTCGGGACATCACGGAAAACCTCTCGTTTAATATCCGGAGGATCTCCGGGGTGAGGTTGCAGAGCAGTTCGGAAATGGAGATTGTCCGGATGATCAAGGAGTCGTGTTGCTACGTGTCTAAGGACCCCATCAGAGACGAGAAGATATACCGAACCCAGTATATACGAAGTGGTGGAGTGGGGGGCAGTGACGGTGGTGGTGGTGGTGGCAGTGGCAGCAGTAGCATCAGTGTAGCTAGAGGAAACGAATTATTTGCATCGTATAAACTACCTGATGGCCATGTATTACAGCTCGGGGTCGAGAGATTCAGAGCACCAGAGATCCTATTCAACCCCCAGTTGATCGGAGACGAATCTCCGGGCTTACACGAGTTGACATCACTAGCAATAGCCAAGACGGATTTGGATTTACGACCAACGCTATACCAGAACATTATTCTATCTGGAGGCAACACGTTAATCAAGCATATGGGCGATAGACTCCTAAAAGAATTGAAGCAACTACAGCAGCAAACCGACACCTCTTCCAAGACTGTGTGGAATAGACTGGTTGATTCTAACTATGATACAAAGATGAAGGTGAAGATCTTTGCTCCTCCTGAAAGGAAGTACTCCACGTGGATCGGTGGGTCGATATTGGCGGGGTTGTCTACGTTTAAGAAGATGTGGGTTACTGCTGAGGAGTATCATGAGAATCCCGATATTGTGCATACTAAGTGTATGTAGGTGCTTTAGATGTATATAAATACCACTAACTATAACCTCTGCTGGATATACCCCCCCCCCTAAATACTGTAGTACCGATCGCCAAAGTCTCCCAACCCCGGAACTATATATTTCTGTTCGTCCAACTTCTCATCGATCCCCCCCGTGATGATCTTCACATCGGGATACTTTTCATGGAATGCCCGGATACCCTCGGGAGCAGCCAATAAGTTCAAGAATAAGATCTGCTCCATTCTCACACCTCTAGAGAGTAAAACCTCCACCGCCATCATAGCCGAACCCCCCGTAGCCAACATCGGGTCTAGTAAAAACACATACCGGTCCTTTATATCTTCAGGCAATTTCTCGTAGAACAACTTTGGAAGTGCCGTCTCCTCATCCCTCTGGATCAAGATCTTCCCAATTCGCACCGACCGACAGCAGTCTCTCAAACCCATCTCCATAGACTCACCGGCTCTCACAATGGAAACCCCGCAGATCTTTCCAAGAAACCGCGCTCCTTCGTATTCGTAGCCTCCGTGGCATTTTATAACCGCCTTTTCTACCGGAAGCTGATTAAGACCTTCTTCAACTAATAGCCGAATGATACGATCGGAGTAGAAGACAAAATCGCCTCTTTTGGTGGTTTGGTCTCTGATGATAGAATAAAGACCAATCAATTGGTTGGTTTGAGGAAGGAGAATAACGTTCTTATAGACTTCTTGGGCTTGGGCCATGGCTATCCGGGAGTGTGTGTTTATAGAAGGTAGGGGACTAAGTATATCTCATCGCTATCTTTTTTTTGTCTCCCTTTCAACCCCATAGTTAAGAGAGGGGGTTGTGGATGGAGGTGGATATCGTTGGAAATGTCTACAATGATCTCATGGGAGGTTATAATATAGGGTTGTATATACATATTTGTGTAGATACTCAACTTCTATGGATATTCAAGGTCTATGGATCTTCAAGGTCTATGGATCTTTCCACTCCTACAACTACATACAATAGTACTGGTTTTCCCACTTCCGCACTCCCCCCCCCACCCAGGAAACTCACTATTCCTGCACCGGCACGAATGGGTTGTCGATTACCTCGCTTCCATCTACTGGAGAAATGGTGAGCAAGGAAGTACATCTCACCACCACCAATCCCAAGTCGCGCGACTCGTTCGTGAGAACCGTATCGTCTTCAGGATCTAAACATAACCAGTTAGTATACATACCCACTTTCTATATTATCCACCACTTAAAAAAAATCACACATACCTCTAATCCGCTCCTTCACATTTTCCAAGACAAGATTCATCAACTGGTCAAAGCCCTTGAGTATACCGGATATTTGTCGGCCTCCTATAAACTTGACATTGATCTCCTGATCTTTATATTTATTTAAATCTAGAATCGCTTCTCTTTTTGGACCCTCCTGCTTAGTGGCATTCTGGTTGTTTTGTCTTCTTCTATTATGGTGTTGCTGTCTGGCGTTTCCTTGCCGTGGCTGGTGCTGGTGCTAATATAAGTGTTAGTATTCTGTATAACACGAGAGCTTCTCTGGGATCATTATACATACATCTGACATTGCTGGCGAGTGGGTACTAAACAATGCAACTACAAGAGATGAATTGGCATATACCTGTCCAGTTGAAACGACTCTGCTCAACAGTTTTCATTTTTTTGGTTTGGTTTTTGGTTTTTTTTTTTTTTCTGTCAGTGGGAATGGTGTTGGTGACTAGGAAACCAAGTCTCGATATTTACCAGATACCATAGATGGGAAGACAGTCGGAACTGGTGTATAGTTATCTAGAACACATAGACTTCATGATGCACACACCCTCTTCTTCTGTTTACACTTGACGTGCTTCTCCAACCTCGCTTTTTGATCGTGTCATACAAGTCAGAGTTAACTTGGTGATTAATTTTACTATGTACAAATGCCTATGTGCCTAAATATCTAGTCCTGTTTCATGTGGATTTTACTAGCATGTATTGACAACGGAATCTATGGGAAAACATGCAGGTACCGGACAATGCTAAAACTCTCCAGTTAACCATAATTGTCTTCTCTTTTGCTTTTCTGTAAGAACAACACCTGCTGGTGCAGCTGGTTTCTTGTTGGGCTTTTCGTTCAGTCTAATGAAATGGCTGAGCTTCTTGCCGTCGATATTGAATTCTTTGCTGAGTTTGGAAATTGTCCAGTTCTCGGGATCGCGGCGTCTCAAGTCAAGAATGTGTTTCACCGTGTCTGCACTCACACTATAGTCCCTCTCGCCGTCGGGCTTATACTCTACAATTATCGGCATGAGTTCAACCACGTTTTTCTCGTGGACCGAGGTATTGGGAAGCTGGCGCCGGGGGTCGTTTGCCGGCAAGAAGGTCATGGGGGTTTTCATAAACGGCTTAATTATCGCTGGCGGAGGGTTGTACACCAACCCTTGCGTTCTCACCGGCTTGAAGTTGAACAGAGACAGTTTCTGGTTATATCTATTTCTAGCTACTGGCTCATAGGGTATTTTCCCCCCAGAGACTGGAGTTGCTGGTTTCGAGGACACTCTACGTATGGAAATTCTCATCATTGTTGCAGAAAGTAGTGTGTGGGTTTTCTGTTTTTTTTTTTTTGAATGGATTCTCGTTGGGGAATAAAGCAGGACAATACGGTATATGTACGGGTAATCAAGAACTTCCAAAAACACACACCTCCACGATCAATAACGCCAGTATACCATCAACACCATCAGCATTGACAGTGAAGGTAAAAATTTTTTTAGTGTTTAGAGAGGTCGTGTGTGCAGGTTAATTTTTCACCAGTGAGTGTCGTGTGGTGTGAGAAGTGTCGGGAGAGTCATGTCGCATGTCGCATGTCGCACACCTTTCACTGACATTTTGATAGCGTGTCGCACTTCACACACAATGCCAAGGTCCCCCCTCCCCTCTTCAGTGACACTTCCTATGCATAACACAGCATATAATGGGAGAACAAAGTAACGATTCTCCATATAGAGGACGCGATAAGGGATACGTGGCTGTGCCGCAGTCAGCTGCCACCCGATCAAATACCGATCACCCCCATCTTCAGGAGCACGTACACCCAAACACCCTCGCACACGAACCCCTCGGTCCAGATCGAGAACGAGATCTCGATTACGAGCAGTTCGAGCTACAAACCCTAGACTCGCTAGACTATGAAATCGAAGGCGAAGACACGGCTGAAGAACAGCTGGAGCAGGGCCGCTCAGGCATGAAGCTGGCGTTTATGAATATGGCCAACTCCATTCTTGGGGCCGGGATCATTGGCCAGCCATTTGCATTCAAAAACGCCGGCCTAGTGGGAGGCATTATGGTGATGATACTATTGACGCTACTTATAGACTGGACGCTAAGACTCATTGTGAGAAACTCAGTATTGTCGCAAACAAAGTCCTACCAAGACTCTGTCCACTACTGTTTTGGGATCTGGGGGAAGATCCTACTCTTGTTTTCCATATGCTCTTTTGCCTATGGAGGTTGTATGGCGTTCTGTGTTATCATCGGCGATACCATCCCGCACGTATTGAAGTCGTTTATTCCCGCATCAGTGACTGACCCCCAGTCTCCGTTGGGGTGGCTTTTCTACCGTAACACCATTATTGTGTTGTTCACCACCTGTATTTCTTATCCGCTCTCGCTAAACAGAGACATTTCCAAGTTGGCCAAGGCTTCTGGGCTTGCGCTTGTGGGTATGCTTATAATTGTGGTTCTTACTATTGTTCGTGCACCATTTGTCAGCAGCGATCTCCGAGCCAAGCTTACTCTTGCTGAGTGGACGGTTAATTATAACATATTCCAGGGGATCTCGGTCATTTCCTTTGCCCTAGTGTGCCACCACAATACCATGTTTATCTACAATTCTATGAAGCACGCCACCCTCGCCAAGTTTGCTAAACTAACCCACATCTCTTGCATTGTTTCTATGGTGTTTTGTTTGATTATGGGCATTAACGGATTGGTCAATTTCGGCGATAAAACCAAGGGGAACCTTCTTAATAACTTCAGAAGTGACGACAACTGGATCAACGTTGCCCGTTTCTGCTTTGGTCTCAATATGTTGACCACGTTCCCATTGGAGATCTTTGTCGTGCGGGACGTGTTGAAGGAGATTGTCCTCGCACACAAGTCCCAGAATGGAAGTATCGCCGATCTAGAACTATCCTCGATGCACCATTTTCTCATCACCTCAGCGCTTGTGTTCTCGTCCATGGCGGTGTCTTTGTTCACGTGTAACTTGGGTATGATCCTCGAACTCATTGGAGCCACGTCGGCGTCGCTTATGGCGTTTATCATACCTCCATTGTGCTACTACAAGCTCTCATGGCTGCAGTTTGACTTCCACCGCCGCTCTCCTCAGGAGAAGAGAAGGTTTATCATATACAAGGCTATACCCAGTATCGGGTGTGTACTCTTTGGGTTTGCCGTGATGATTATCTCATCGTACCTGACCATATACGAAGCAATCCACCATCGGGGCGAAGGCGACCATTGTGTGATAGACTAGTGGGGGGTATTTGGGGAGGTTATTTCATAGACTTTTCTCACATCGCAAGGAGCTGGGGGTGGAGCCAAAAGGGCATATACAGTTTAGTTAATGTTTGTATTACTCTATTTGCATGAAAATATAGATTAGACATCCAACAGACCCTCCGACATAACCTTACCTTACTCGTAATAAACTATCGACTGCTACTCCTCTCACTCGTCGTCGTCATCATCATCATCGGTGATAACAAGACGTTTCCGCTTTGGCATTACCGGCTCTTCGTCCAGCAAGTCACGTCCTCGTTTGCCAGAAGTGTCGTGCTCTGACAGAACAGGCGACGACGGTGCTGATAGTGTGTGTTGTCTTGGTTCGTCGTCGTCGTCGCTTGGATCGCTTTTGTCACTGTGATCACGTTCACCAAGAACCAGGAACCCACGTCCCCCGTCTAGCTGACTTTCTTCGCTATCAAACAACGACGTCTCCCTAATCGCACTGGCAATCGAGGTGGCCGTTCCAGTTTGGTTACTCCTGCCAAGCTCAGTCCACGCCTTTCTAAACTCAGCCAATTGGGCCGAATCAACTATCCCACCCGACTCGTTCAACATATTCCTCAATCTTTCCTCAGAGGCAAAGAAAGTCTGGTACTTTTCGTCATCGGAGTCATCGTCGGAATCGTTAACAAACTCGGCTGACCGATACTCAACCGATTGCAGAGAGGTATGGCGCTTTTTGGAAACCGGTTCTAGTTGCTGCGATGGTCTTGGACGTTGCTTCTTCTTAGCCATGCCCCGAGACTTGCGCGTTTGAGAACTTCCAAGTCGTCTTTCCAATTCGTCAAGCTCGTCGAGGTTGTTCCTTTCGGCAGAGGGTACTCCTGTAGTTTCAAACACGATAGACTCGTCAAAGGCATCATACGCACCACCACCATCATCATCTTCCCCCTCATCCTCTTCTCCATCGTATCGTGATTCTCTGGTCCTTAAAAAGAAAGAGGGCTCTTTATCATCTTCAAAGGAGACGGGCTGGCTACTATTCCACTTCTTGACCAAGTCCACCATCTCTGCAAACTGGTGAGTGTCAAGGGACGCTGGGAGCAATTCTGGATTCTCGTCCATGCTGTACACCAACACAAACCCCAATAACTTCAACAATAGCCTCAACACCCCGTTATTGATAAAGTACCTCCGGAACTGTGCACTTGGCGACAACTCAGCGACAGAACTAGCGTCCAAAAGTCGTTGCTGAAGTATCTTGTCCAACTCGGGAATTAACCACGCTAGCAATGGCTGCTTATCCTGCAAGTGCAACGCCCACACCAATATCTTGATCTTTTCATCGAGGCTAAAGTCCCGCGTGAACTCAAGCTCCTTGGCCAATCGGGGCCGGCCACCACTGCCACCTGTTTCTGGCTTTTGGTACAATTCCCCAGTGGCCAAGTAGACCTTGCAAGCATTATCCTCCAAGCGAGGAAAGAGCACTTCCACCGGCACCGGGAACCGTTCCAACGCCGTCTTAAACTTCTTCATTATATAGTAGATAAACTCCTCCACCTGGACACGAAGACCCGAGCCTCGTGGTAGGTAATTCCTCAACTTGGCCATCACCTGCAAGAAATCCAACCGGTAAAGTCCCGTATAGTCCTTGCGCACTACAAACAACCTATGGAAATAGCTCAAACACATCTTTATCTCCTGCAGAGATAAGTCTTCGTACCGGTAAAGGAACTCGACGTAGGCTGACACTATGGGCGTCTGGAAGAACCGTACTTCTGTCACGTTAAAGTCTAGTCTTCGCTCACGAATGACTTCCCGCACATTGGCGAGTCCTGCTTCTTCATCGCCGGAGTCGGCGTATATGGCTTCTTGCAACTTATCCTCGGTGTGTTTGTCCAAGCTATCTCCCCTGGTCCTTTTTGATTTGTTGCGCTTCCGTTTGGACTGGACGTAGAGATGGACGTCTTCATTAGCAAACGCTTTAAACGCCTTGAGTAGGATATGCACTACAGATACACACACGCCAAGAAACTCTGGTGAGTGTTTGGCGGCGTGCTGGGGTATCTGCACGATAATGCTGAGGAAATCATTAAATGAAAAGAGCTTTCTAATAATCCCTTCGGCCATTTCCCGGTCGATTGACTGCTGGTTCTCTTCTTCACCGGCGGGGGCTGGTATCTGGCCAAAGAGGGAATTGGATATTTGAATAAGTTCACGGAAACAGATCATTGCCACGTGCAAAGAGCTCCAGGACTTGGTGGAGTACGATTCCCGAAAGTAGGCAATAATCAAGATGAAGTTGATCTGGGACAAAGCTGACCCAACCGATCCATAATCGGTGTCACTCCCCAGTTGGATTCTTTGTCGCTGGAAACTGAGAAACCACGCAATGCTAAAGAAGTAGCTGGCTTTGGCGTAATCGTCCACCCCTGACAACTCTGACTGGGACGTTAGTTTAGAAGAGACGCATTCAATCAAGGTGTTGAAACACCCACCCGACAACAACTGGCTAGCAAACTCAAGCATAATCTCCCTACCAGAAGCAGTCAAGTATACGCGGGTGGTGGATTTCACGTATTCGTCAGTGTCATACTTAAAGTGGGTTCTCGACTTCCATTTCTTGGTGCGGTCCAATTTGTCTAGCGACCCGTCGGTAGTTAATAATGCGTCCTGGCCGGATACTACGTAGGAGTTGGCAGTGCCGGCACTACGAATGGAAAGGAGAGACCCGAAACGGCCGTGTCGCGTGGACATGGTTTGGATTTGTGTCTTTTTACGCTTGGACTCGGTGGTGAGCATATCTTTCAATTGCATGCCTGCTGTGGTGGATATAGACTGGAGTGGCTGCAGAGGATTGCTGGCATTTGGTGGTGGCACCACCAGCGTCGAATGAGGATTGGGAACCACATCATCACACTTTAACCCTTTAACCATCAAATAAACACACTCAAGACATATATCAGCAAACATATCTCTGTCAAACTCGGTTCCTATAGCTCCGGATATGGTTAGGAGTAGTATGAGCCCTTTATGTTTCTTAAATACTGCAAGCACACGACTTAGCGAGATATCATCCTGGTGCACATTCACCGGCAAGTCTTCACTGGAAACCACCTGTTTACTGGTTTTCGTCGATACCGATCTGCTGGCCGGCTCTATGGCCAAAATATTGCGCATAAAAAACAACACTAGCCGAAGTACCTGGTTATCGCGTGGTTCGCGGTCAATCTTTGCTTTGGCGATGGTTGGTAGAACCAACCGGATCACGGCCCTCAACACGGCCCCATCGTTGTAGTTCAAGATCTGCAGCTTGTATCCAAGATGGACCCGCTTAATGGTAGAGTAGAGGAGTTTCTGGTCGTTGGTCATTTCCGGGCCGTAGTCTACTGGCCAGGTTAATAGCACCAAGAGCTCGAGACACGCAAGCATCACCTTTTCGGTAGTGGCTTTGTTGGTGATGGGCTCTTTTTTGGCCATTTGCCTATCCCACTGGTATAGAATTACGAGGAGATCATTGGGTACAAGTCCACACTCCATACATGCCAAGGCAACCTCGTATTTGTTACGTTTCTCGTCTACATTCCTGATCCATCGCTTGATATCCTTGAGACACGCTAGAGCATCATGCCCGAGCTTATAGGGCGGTGGGGAAATGGGAGAGGTGTGGTCGGGGCCACCCAACGCCGACACAAGCACGGATATGTGGGCCTTGAGGAGTTTTTGTGTTTTGGTTTCGTTGGGTCGGAGCGTGGAGGTTAACTGTTTTATTCTATCTGGTTCTTCTTCTTCTGGTGGTGGTGGTTGTGGTTGGTTTGTTGGTTGTTCATGGTCACTAACGATGAAATCGTCTAATTCCTCAGAGTCTTCAGTGGAGTACGAGTCCATGGTGGTGGTGATGGGTGTTAGGATGTGTTTTCTGGGTAATGTGATGTGTTTGGTGGGTGTTTGTGGTTTGTATTGATAGAAGTCAGTGAGAATTACGCGTGTAGAAATCGCAAGTATTTTTTTTTTTTTTCACGATTTGGTGGACGCGTGTGTGTGCGATGAGAATTGTACAGATACTTGGAGAGAGGTGATCTGTTATGGGTTGTGATTGATGGTAGAGTTAGGGGGTGGGGGTTACTCCGAGGGGGTGTTTTCTTATGGGTTGTGATCGGCTGTAGAGTTAGTTGGCGGGTTAATATGTGAGTAGGTGTAATCGATACTTTGGTATTGGGAAACTTTGTACCAATTGAAGAGCCCCTCACACAAGCAATAGTCAGCGGTGGTGGTGGGGGAGGTGGTTGTTCTGACAAGTATTTAACGGGATTAATAAATCCGTATACCCCAGCTATGGCTTTATATGGTGGCCATTACACGATTAGGCGAGTTCTCTTGTCCCCCCACATTTGGCTACGCGTACTAAAGAACCTATATATAACTTAGAGATTGTGCAATTGTAGATGCAATAGAACCGGCCGGAGATGGCCATAAACTTCATCTATTTCTGATCTATAACCAGTCTATTATCAGATCTCCATCTCTGAGAACCTCATCCATATAATCCCCCGTCAATCATTCCATTACTAGTTTAGTTCTTTTTTTTTTTTTTTTTTTTGCACATTTTGTATACAAATTGTGTGCCATACTCTTTTCCATCACATGTACCAGCACTAATAAACCACCACAATAACCACAATCACAACCACCCAATCACCAAAAACCAAATCAAAACATACCTTATCTTAGCCATTCGAGGTAATGTCATCACAAAAACCCACTCGGGGAAACGGATCTTACCCATATCTTCTCCAGCATGTGACAATTCCCACCAACCTAAGAAAAACTTCCTCTTCGTCCCCCCCCCTCAAAGAACGATACATGCAACAAAGGGTCCCCACCTATCAGCCCCAAAGAACAAACGAAGAACAAACTGGCCAAGTGAAATTCCACCAGGATTATATACGCCCATAAACCACCCACAATGATTCGGTTATTGCATTGAAAAGAAAATCAATCACCATTCTTCCTCTTCCTCTCTCTCTCTTCCTTCTCCCTCCTCCCCCGCTCTTCTCGTATAACTGCACTCCGCTTGTTCAACAACAATAAGATACTTTTCCAAAATAAGAACAAGAAAGAGAACAAAAGAGAATGTGCCAAAAAGAGAACAAAAAAGCAACAAAGAAACGCATTCTTGTTTCTAACTAACTTCCCCATTCTTGGGTCTAGACAATAGAGACATCTACATTTGTCATCCATGTGGTGAAGGGTTATGGTCCATGATGCTCTACTAACCAAATGTCAATGTCAGTTATAACAGATGCCAAGGAACCACCACAACCACCACCACCTTCCCCTAACTACTCCCCTCCTCTATTTACGCCACTACTATGTATAACTCTATACCTATTGGTGATGATGGAGGGGAAACTCTTCCCAAGACGTCTCTTTGGGGGGCTTTTGGGGGGTTTTTTTTTCTTTTTCTTCTTTCGGCTCTCTATGCACACTTTTGCCCGCCGCGCACGACCATGTCCGAGTTTTGTGCGCTTGGCTTTTTCAGTGTGGAGAACATCCAACCAGTATATATAACCACTATACTTTCGCTAGGGTAACCAGTTGAAATAGCTAGTATTAACCGAGTATATTCTTCCGAATATGGATAAAGAGGACACCCAGCCCACGGCCAATACCGACGCTTCCCACAATCGCCTTTCCAACAGCAGTGCCAGCAGTAGTGGTAGCGGCAATGGACAAGGCGACGGAAATAGTACCGAAATGGACATTAGCACCTCCGGCAGCACCAACAGTAGCAGTAGTTTTAACCTCAAAAAACGACATCGAATTCCTGCATCCTGTTCCATGTGTAGAAAACGTAAATCCAAGTGTGACCGAGTCAAACCAATATGCGGAACCTGTCGCAGGAAGTCTATAGCCCACTTATGCCATTACGATATCCACCTGGCACTGTCCCTGTCATTCAAACAGAACCAGTACCTTCCCTACCCAGAAGAGGTTGGAAAAGTGTACAATTTTATGCCTTTACTTATACCACCGCAGTTTCCAGCGCAAAGAGTCTCACCCCAGCAAGACCATATGATTGTACAGCAACCACCAACTCCAATTCCACTACCAGTTCCTAATAACCAACCACTATCGTCGCTAAATCCTAGCCACCAGCTTCCTTTCCCGCTTTCTGCTGCTAAAAGGGATAGTTTCCCCAATTTTTCTACTGTTTTCTCTCCGTTTAGAACGCCTCAAGCCGTACACACACCACCACCACAGAAACAACAACAACAGCAACAACAACAGCAGCAGCAGCAACAGCAACCACCGGCTTTAAGAACCACTGGTGCCAACTTTACTATTCTGCCAGCAGCTTCAGCGGTCCAGGCCAAGGAATACAGCGAATCCGGTTCACCTGCGGTATCGTCCGCATCGGCGATCAACGGAAGTTCGATTTCCTCCAAATCCAGTTCGGTCATTTCAACACCAGCAGCAGCCCAAGACATAGGAGCTGCTCTGTCATCACCGTCAACGTCCTTGCACTCCCGTGGAGGTCCATTTATGAGTACCACGCCGTTTTCTGTTCCTACACAGCTTCCACATGCCAACAAACTTCCACATGCCAGTCAGCTTCCAAATAGCAACCAACTTCCAAATGCCAACCAACTTCCAAATACTAGTCCTCACACCACCACAGAACCAAACACATCCCAACTTTCACACACCACTCCAGAAACAAACACCGCACAACATCCAAACACCACCACCACCCCAGAACCTAACACCACCACCACCACCACCAGCCAGCCAGACCCATTGCAGCTCAATAGTGATACCTTCTCCACCCTCACACTCGTATCCATACCACTAGGCTCTAATTCCTCAGTGCAGGTTTCTCCCGAGGATAGAATGAACGTCTTCACCAACGCCAGCTACTCCTTAAACGTAGAGGGCCCCATATGGCAGCAGAACGGAACCCTCTCGTATATCGGCTTAACCAAAAGTGACCCCTTCATTAAACTCTTTCGTAACTTTGCTGTGTTGCTCTTGAAGACCGGGGAAATGACTCGGTTCATCCAGAACGAGAAAAAGAAGAATGTCTCCAAGGGGAACAGCGAAACGGCATCGCCATACCCCAAGGAGCTGTCTAACTACGAGGCAGGGCCTCTAAGTATCTCCAATCCCAGCTCCATAGCTTCAGTAGGGCTCAATAAGAAGACCCCTGACGGTAACGCGGTGGATCTGAAAGACTTGCTCGCTGAGGATGTCTTGATACTAACCAAGATAGTCAGAATAGGGGAGCCGCTGGAGGAGAACAATAACAGCGCCGATTTGAACCCCCAATCGACTCCTGACACCGCTACCAAGAGCAAGGAGGAATCCAGCAACTCCCACTCAATACCGGGAAACGTTCCGGTTATAATAACCCCGTATGATAGCCAGCGGTACAATAACAACTACTACAAGCTAGTAGAAGAAGCCATAGTAAAAGTACTCCCACGCCAACTAAACCTCTTTATGTTATTCTCCCGGTTCTTCAAGTACGTGTATCCGTTCATCCCCATACTTGACGAGCACTCGTTGCTAATTGAACTAAACTCACCGTTGGACCACTTCCCCAGCTTCACCAAGGACTACTATTACCAGGTAAATATCCGCAATAGGACCGACTTGCACGTGGTGGGGATATTGTTACTTGTGATCCGGCTTGGGTACATGAGCATGCTCCATAACGACGAAACCTGTAATGAGTATAGTGAGCAAGAAGAGAGTATTATCGATGATATGAAACGCATAGACTCTAAAACCTTCTCTTATGTGCTAAATCTTTGTATTGGTGATACTCTAATTGCCAATCGATCCTCGTTCAAGCTCATCCAATTGTTGACGTTGTTGTATTTCTACCGCAATGTCGCCCCGGACGACTCCCACGGTATTGCTGGTGCCGATGCTCATATTCTCTTTGGTGTGATTATGCGTCATGCCATGTCGATTGGGTTGAACCGGGACCCTACCTGCTACGTCACCCACGACGATATCTGTAAGCTGCAGTCCTTGATGAAAACCTGGAGGCACCTCTGGTACTTTTTGACGTGCACCGATGCCATCAGCGCCATGCACACGGGAACCAACTTGAACTTGATGAACTTTGACGTTAGCGACGTGCAGCACCCAGAATTGAAGTGGACCAAGACCGGCGAGATGCAGAGCACGTTTCAAATGTTGGTGACGATATGCCTGTCGTACCGGAATATCGTCAACAAGATCAACAATGTCGCCCAGAAGCCCAAGGTTATCGACATTCTCCGGGAAACCAACCACCTCGAGAAGGTGTTCTTTGAGTTCTTTGGCAAGGATTTCTTTAAGGATGTTATTTGCAAGCCGGCGAAAGTGCCCCTTAGCCTGGAAGGGTTTGACGTGAGCGGCATTGACCACGAGGAGGCGTTGGTGAAGGTGATGAAGTACCTTATGTTTCTCCAGTTGAGAACCAACCTCTCGGGGATGTATTATATGATTGGTATCAACTACGAGAACGAGTACAACGAGTCCAAGCCCCCGTCAATGAATGCCGGTATCGAGTTGTTCAAGATTTACATTAAGAGCGTGATCCAGTTGGTATACATCATGTCGTATGTGCTTGACAGCTCGGTGGAGCTATTTGGGAAGAATTTCGACTACTACATAACGCTGCAGACGGAGAAGTTTATGATCAAGACCCACTCTTTCCTCACCTCGTTCTTTGTTCGTTTACTCCACCAGAAGAAGGACCTTTCGTTCAAGGTGTTTAAGGACCCCACCATCGCTCCGCGTCTCGAGGTGATTGATACCTTGTTCATTATGGTGTTGGTGGAGGCGGAGCTTTTCGTGGGGAATTTCCGTAAATTGGCCCGGACGTATATCAACTCGTACCGGTTATATGTCATCACGTATATTATTCTCCGGCAGTGTTCAGAAAATGCCGATTTGTTCTTTGAAAAAGGGTTGCACGATAGCAGGTTTTTCCACCACGGCACCAATATGATTGAGTTCCTTGCCGTGGAGGAGCTTAAGCACTTGTGCCAGTTGTGTGTTGAGTTTAAGAATTCCAAAGACGAGCAGGCGAAATTGAAGGAGAAGAAGCGCCGCCAGTCTCGTTCCGGTGGTAGTGGTGGTGGTTCGTCGCACAATGCTGACAGGAGGTATAGAGGGCATCAGCTGCAGGAGACAGAGCGCGGGAACCGGATGCTGGCATCGTCCAATTCAGTGGTGAACTCACCGGCCCTGGAGAATATGCAGACCCCTCCCACTGATTCCAACGCCCCCACCTCCACGTATAGCTCTAGTACTGACAGTGGGATGTTTAACGATGACATTGACGGGTTGTTTGACTTGAATAATGTCGGCAATAGTGTTCTTGATTCGGCAATGACTAACGACGATCTATTGAAGTTGTTTGATATTTACGGAGATATGGATAGAGAGTGGTAGAGGTTCCAGCAGGGAGTTTATTCTACATCGGCGTTTCCTTTGTGTTTATGCCGCTACAGTTTACTAATCCAGTGCTAGGAAAGACCCCAGGTCTGTGATGTGGCTTAATAGTGCTACATAGAGGTAAATAGAACGACTACATATGTTTTGCATTCCAAGAAGCAATTGAGTTGTACTGTAGGTGTATTTCCTACATAGTTTACATTTCCTATATAATTATTCTTAAACCATGCCCTGAGTGTTTAGACGAATATGAAAAGATAGCCAATCATCATTCTAACCCTTAAAATGCAAACCAGTTTCATATCACCACCAACAACCCCCAACTGACAACCCCATAGTGCTGGGTGAAGAACCCACCAATTTTTTCCACGCATATAAACCCGGCACTTTGCCCATTTTGTGCTTGAATTTTTTTTCTTTTTCACTTTCCCATCACTTCAGCCATGAGTAGTAAGTATATGGTCAATGCTTTGGGAGTAGGTTCCCTTGGGATAGCGTCATACTTCTGGGGAATAGGTAGGTCGAATAGCAGCAGTAGTAGCAGCAGCGATTCTAGCACTCCAAGTAGCTCTTCTTCCGATAATCTTCCTGCTAAAGTTCCTCCCTCGAAAAGCTCATCGGTATTTGATCCATCATCGATTTCCCCACAAGGATTCTTTAAATATGGGTTCCCGGGTCCAATTCACGATTTGCAGAATCGTTCTGAATTTGTCAGTTGTTATGACCGTCAGTCGAAGAATCCATACTGGGTGGTGGAACACATCACCAAAGAGTCTATTGCTCGTAGTGACGGAAATGGTGATAGAAAACGGTCGGTTTTCAAAGAAGATGAGGCTATTCCAGTGAAGTTCAGAGCCAGATTGAGAGATTTCTTTAGAAGCGGTTATGACCGTGGCCACAACGCACCTGCTGCCGACGCCAAGTTCAACCAAGTCGCCATGGACGAGACGTTCTACTTGACGAATATGTCGCCCCAGGTGGGGGATGGGTTCAACCGTGATTACTGGGCACACTTTGAGGATTTCTGTAGAAGATTAACCAAAAAGTACGACAGCGTTCGTATCATGACTGGTCCATTGTATTTGCCCAAGTTGTGTGCTGATGGCAAGTACCGGGTAGAGTACGAGGTTATTGGGTCTCCACCCAATGTTGCTGTTCCTACGCACTTTTTCAAGTTGGTGGTGGGCGAAAGTGACCAGGACAGTGAGAAAGTTAGCTGTGCGGCGTTTGTGTTGCCCAACGAAGTTATCAACAACGACGTGCCTTTGCAGTCGTTCCAAGTACCGTTGGAGGCGGTGGAACGGTCCAGTGGGTTGGAGTTGTTGCACAAGGTGCCCTATTTCAACCGTAAGGATTTATGTAAGGAGGTGAAGTGTGAGATTGTTGTTCGGGAATTCCCCAAGCAAGTGGAGAAGACGTTGGCATTACCTCTGGGGAAGTCGTAGTGGTGCTGGGGGAGGTGGTTTGAGATATCCTTTATATAGTTTGTATATGGCTTTTTTTTTGTAGATAGTTCAGCATGTGCCATTTGATATATAGTGTAGACCTTTCCCTGAATAGCATGGTTAAGATAAGATGGGGATATGTGGGTTAAGTGCCATATCAAGTAGCGGGGGATTGGAAGTGTTCTGGATAATGTATGGGCATTTATGGTTATTTTTTTTTGCACCCATTTCCTGAGTTTTTCCAGTCCCAATTCCAGTACCAGAGAACCAGTACCAGAACCAGTACCAGAACCAGTATCCCATTTAAACAAAACAAGGCAGTTACTCAGGAAAACACATATCTTTGGAGAGGTGATTATAAAAATGGGTTATACCCACCACCAGCTCAAGTAAGTGGATGAATATTTGTTTTCGGAGTTTAGACAGCTAGCTCAACAGCGTCACCGGAGGTTCGCTCAAGCAGTACTTGTTCCAAGACCTACCAAAGTACACAGTTTACATAATACATCACCAATAAAATGATAAAGTACAGGTTTACATCTACAAATCACAATACAATCCAACATATTCCGGGATCCATATATCTTTATAAACAACTCCCCCCCCAACAACACTTCTCTTTCTCTATAAGGAAACTATTAGTTACTAGGAAAATTGACATTCTCTTTTCTCTCCCCACAAATCATCCCTCCTTATTTCCTCGTCACCTGTATAACTTATATCTCCCACACCTACTAAGCACTCCCATAATGAGCGATATGAAATCCCCTATTCCACTATATTTGTTTACCTACAACTGTAACAAACAAACCATCTACTCAGATGTGCTTGTTCCCAAACTAGCAGACACTTTCCCCGATGAATTATCGTTGCTTTATGTATTTGGACTACAGGAACTATGTTCCACCATGGATGGATGCTTCTACACCCTGGCCAACTCCCAATTGATAAAGTACAATGAATTGTTTCTTGAGGCATTGAAACACAAGTATGGCTCACAGGGTGCCAAGTTCCAAACCATAGCTATTAACCATATTGGTGCCATTGGGATGATCATCGTTAGTCCATATCCGCTGAAATTCCAGAGAATCAGAATGGCCCGCGCTGGGTGTGGGTACGGGAATTCCTCCATGAAAGGTGGTGTTGGTGTGAGGGTATCCTTCTACCCTGGAGGCAAGTATTCTCACCAAAACCAGGTTGAATTATCGATTGCCACTATGCACCTCTCTGCATACGAAGGAGACTACTACTACCAACAACGCAATAAAGATATGCAGACGATTCTCCAATCCATGCACTTTGATGATGGATTTGGGTTGATCAAACCCAATAACCATACGGTTATTTTGGGTGACTTGAATTATAGAACCAGTAAACAGTACAGCCGGACATCTGCTGAAACTGCCCAACTACTCTCGTTGCAGGACCAATCCTTACAAGAGAACCAAGACGGCGACAGTATCAAACAGTTAAATATGGCCTATGACGAGCTCACTGGTGGAATGAGAAATGGTGAGATCTTGCTTGGGTTTAGCGAACCCAAAATCTCCTTCCAGCCAACATACAAGTACCATATAAACACCGCCATCTACAATACCAAGCGGTCACCGTCCTGGTGTGACAGAATACTCTACCAATCGACGTATGAGGATAACGAGCCAGAGTCTGAGGGGACATTACTACGATCGCGCAAAGATTTTACTGCTATTAGAAAATACTGGGTCCCCATAGTTAAGAACTACAATAGTATCAACTCTCTTTTATTGTCAGACCACCGGCCGGTCTATATGAACATTTCTCTACCATTTAATCCTCCCCAGTCAATTATTTCACCCTCGGGATACTTACAGATATTGCCCGATGTGACTGCCCCATCTCCGGTTACTAATACCAGTGAAAGCGCAGACCTGGAAATAAGTGGTGGATATGTTACCGGACCTACAAATATTTATCTTAAGCCAACCAAGTATGATTTTCTCATCCAGGCGTTGGTACGACCAACGAGCGATTTCATAATTGGTTATACTTTATGGTTTCTGACCACTAGCAAGGGAAGATTGTGTATTTTGCTGGTGGTTTTATTGTTTTACATTTTGTTGAAAATTGTATAGAGTGCACCGTTGTGGTTATCCCATACCGTAGTAGTCGTACGGGAGGTAGTTCTATATATATAAATGGAATTTCTAAGGGAACAAAAAAAACCCACCAAGCTCAACAAACTCACCCACCACCACCTCTCTACATGTGAATCCATAAATATATATAAAACAAAGATACAAACGAGAACTAAAGGAATCATTCGAAGAACTTGACGAAATCAAATGTTGAAAACTAACTAACTAATCATCAAATTAATAAGGGGCATCATCATAACCTCGGATGAACAACTATCACATAGATCACCACCTCCCTCTGTTTTTTTCTTCACTCACTTTCTTCTATAAATTCAAACAGGAACATATACACCGTTCTACATCGCCACGCAACAACGACACAACTAATGCAACAAACAAGATTTTCATCCCCGCCTCGGTATACTTTAGTTCAATAACACAAACTAATCAGTTTAGGCATCACATTCCTTGGAGATGTGGCCAGCCTTGCCACAGTTGTAGCAAGTTCTGGCACCAAAGCTGGCACCGCCGGCAGCAGAGGTACACTCCTTGGAGATGTGGCCAGTCTTACCGCAAGCGTAGCACTTGACAACGCTAGCTTGACAGTCTCTGGCGAAATGGTTAGGACCACCACACTTGTAACAAGTGGTGGCTGGGCCTCTACCGCCAAAAGTTCTCTTTCTAGCGGCAGGAGCAGCACCAGCAGCACCAGCAGCACCAGCAGCAGAGGAGGATGGAGCAGAGTCACAGGTTTTAGAAATGTGTCCATATTGACCACAGTTGTAGCACTTGGCACCCTGGGCCTGGGTTGGACATTCAGATTGAAGATGGCCAACGTCACCGCAAGAGTAACATTGCTTAGAAGTAGGCTGCTTTGGATCAGGACAGTCGGTAGACTCGTGTCCTGGCTTGTGGCAGTTGTAGCACAATCTTTCTTCTTGTTGACAGTCGTCAGCTATGTGGCCAACTTCGCCACATTTGTAACAAGTTCTTGGAAATACAGCAGCCATTCTAGATCGATATCGAGTTTACTATTCTACTTGAATGAAGTATGAGTAGAAGAAGTGGAAAAGTTAAGAGCCAGTGAGAATTTTTTTTTTGCTTTGATGATCAAAAAAAAACTTTTTTTTTTTTGGATTTTCAACGAAAAGAAATTATAGCCATAAGACACGACCAAGGTTATTGAGGGTACGAGAATTCATAGGTATAGTCTATTCTTGGCTAGCAGATGGTGATTTTAAGTATTGGTGTTGGTGTTGGGTTATTATTGGGATTTCTATTTGGTAGGGGGGTTTATGTAGTGTGAAAGTAGTTTAAATCCCGATGGATCTAGGAAAAAGAATACAGAAATGCTAGTGATGACGGGTATTTAATGGGCGGGAGGTCATTTAGTGACAATACCATTTATTAGGGGAGTTTGATTTACACGAGCATTTCCAGTAAGTGTATTAGTGTTGTTGTAGATGCTTTTTTGTTTTTGTTTCTTCCTACTTGGTCTCCGCCTTTGATCCTCAACCCCGAGACCAAAGGCATTGTTTAAATTAACAAACACTGCTAAACTTGTCCCCCCTCGCCACTTACTGCACAACTCTCTCTCGTATGCGTTATGAACTGGGGCTTAGCGGGGAAAATCACACGGTCTGAAAATTACCCACTTGCGCGTAATACAGAGAGCAGCTCATAACTCCCCCCAAAAAATGCACCATAATCACACAGTTACTAGATGGTGGTACTAGTAAGTATGTTGTTTAAGCAGTGAACAAGCATGCAGTATCCTTACTTAATTTCGCGGACATTAGATCCGATAATTGGGATAGGAATGGGGGTTGCATCGTATTATTTGTATGAGCGTCGGATTGGCCGAGAGGAGGGACATACCCTTAATGAGTTGATTGTGAAGAGGGTTAGCCAATGGAAGAGTAAAGAGTAGATGCTGTATCGATGGAGGTATGTATTAATGGAGGTAACGTATTAATGGAGGTATAAATTAATGTAAGTATATATTAATGTAAATAGTCTACATATTAATGTAAGTAACCCACACACTCACCCATTGTATTCCCTCCCCCACACAACAATCACCATGCATTTTGGAACTTTAACAATGCTTCACGGGCCCTTTCTTCGTCCCCCAACTCTTGCACTAGAATGGTGTGTATCTTATTCCACGATGCCAACGATAATGCAGCATTCTTAGTGTCGTTGGACTTTGCCGGCTTTTCACTATTGGGCAACTGTTTCGGTGGAGAAACCGAGCAATTGAACGTGATTTCAGCATTATCGCCACTCATAGATTCCAACGACGAGGAATCGTGCACCACTTTGGATTTTACCATAAGCTTTAAATCTTCAGGGGCAACCCCTGCCTGTTTCAACACGTCCACCGAGTCTATAAGCGCTTGTTTCACTTTATATATTGTAGACGAGGCCGACACACCTATCAAGTCGGCGCTGAACTTGAACGGCGGTCTAATGGACTTGAACTTTACGGAAACCACACGTTCGTCAGCCACATAAACCTGGCTAGGAAAATTATACTTCAACTTGGGCAAGCTTGGACCCAAGGAATCCAACCTGTTATAGTTTTGCGTGGAATTGAATTGGTCTGGTGCTGCATTCTCAGACAACGCCATAAGTTCCATATAAGTAGCGACAAACTGCCGTTCGCTCTGATGAGGAGTAACCGCCCCAGACATTAAAGATATATGATAAGAGTTGTCAAGTTAAGCCGGGAGAAGGTTGGTGTACTGAAGGTTTTTACCACCAATAGGTTAACCCAAGTTTTCCCAGTTCCTTTTTTTTTTCCTATTATAGTTAACACCCGATTATGTTAGTGTTACAGTTAAAGAGGTGATTAGAAACTGCAGTGGAGGGTGCTTTGTGGTTATTAAAACAGGTAGGAATGTACCCTGACATGTGTTTTATAGGGCTGATAACTTGAACTGTATATTTGATGATGTTTATTTGATGATGCTTGTTTTAGTTGCACAGGGAATAGAGCAATTGGTGTTTGTCACAGTATAAGAACAGCTTAATAGAGAAGGCATTTACAAGTAAAATTTAACCCAATTCAATTTGTAAGAATGGGGGGGTTGGATGGATATGTGATACCGCATACTAGATCCATCTACATCTCTCACTAAATCTACAACTTATTCTTAATGTACTCTTGAAGTAATCTGGTGGTACTTAACTGTGGTTTTTTTTTCTTCACATGAACACCAACTCCTATAGTACCAAACCAATCCTAACAGTGAAGCTCTACTTATCCCGAGATCCATCTAATCCGAGACCCCCCTAACAGACCCCACAATGAGCTTCTTTAAGCAATTCTCTAGCAACCAAACAAACTATTCCCCATTGAGCCAGAACGCCGCCGGAGGATCGCCACTCCCAACCCCAGTCACCCAGGCAAACCAGGCAAACCAGGCAAACTCATTCAAAACCAGACTCCAGAAATTAAACCCATTCGGAAATAGCTCCATACAACTCCAGGACGAAGACTATGTCACCTCAGACCCCGGCTACTTCGAACTCTCCCGTTGGGATAGAATGCTCATCTTTGGTCTTACCTTTGCTGGCTCAATGTGCTGCTACTTAATCTGCATCTTTTTATTCCCGTTGTTATCGCTAAAACCACGCAAGTTTGCCCTTTTATGGTCACTAGGGTCGATTTTCTTCTTGGTTAGTTTCGGGGTGTTGCAGGGCTTCAGACCGTATATGGAGCACCTTTTCCTGTCCACGAGACTCGTGTTCACGGTGGTGTTTATTTCCAGTATTATCCTAACCTTGATTAGCAGTGTATCATTACGAAGCACTCTATTATCAATTATCTTTGCCGTTATCCAGCTTGGAGCCGCTCTATGGTATACCGTGAGCTACTTCCCCATGGGCCGCCAAACGCTTAACTTGGCCGGCAGCGTAGCCAGAAGCCAGGTAGATACCTGGATAAGCTCTTAGGTGACCAAAGGTTTAATACTCATGTATTTACACTCTCTATGTATAGATATATATCTATATATAATAAAATAAAAACACCCACACATTACCTACTGACTGTACAGCTCGAGGAACTCAGACTTGGAAAGGGTCTCGAATTCCGGGAACGCCGCACGCAACCCCTTCTCCACCACTTGTACAATAGCAGGATTGGCATCGTGATCATTTTGCACCGTTTCTGCCAACTCCACCACTCTGGAACCAACTTCGGCCACTTTCTTATCGCCATACTTATTGAGAATCCTGTCCAAGTTCCTAACTGCCTGAAGTGCCAAAACATACTTGCCCTGGATCAAATAAACCCGGAAAAGAGTCGTCCACGTCACCACCAAATTCTTCCCTTCCTCAATTAGTGGTTTATACAACTCAAACAACATCTCAATAACATCACCACTACGGACTTCTTGTAACAACTTTGCTCCTAATGCATCACTATCTTCCTTCTCACTCTCAACCTTGGCAATAAACTCCATCCGTTTCTTGTTCAACTGGGCCTGGGCTTTCTTGTTCTTCTTGTTCGGTTTCCCTTTGGCTTTAATGTCCTCGGTGCCGTTACTGGTCGTGGTGGTGCGCTCATTATAGATCTCAAAATAAATGTCTGCAAGCCCTCTCAACGCTCTGGTATAGATCGGCGTTGCGTGGATCTTGTCTTCCCACTTAATAGTATCAATATAGTCTCTGGGGGTACCGCGTCTCATACAGTACGAGTGGAAATCGTACTGGTCGTTAAAGAATATTGTGAATAGCTTCACTATCGCCATATACCTCTTTAACGCCAACCCTTTGAACGTTTCTGTTTTCTCCACCAATTCCTGCTCCAAGTCTCCATTATCATCATCAGCAGTCGACTCAGCAGCTCTAAGCACGTCCAATTGGTTCTGGCACTCACGCGACAACCTGGTATAGGCCTCGGCGCTTTCAATCAACACCCAGCTCACTTGCATGGTGTGGAGATCCTTACACCCATTAACCGCACTCTCGTCCAATTTGGTAAACAACGACACGCAATCAATCGCCTCATCAACCTTGTTGGCCCTCAACAAGTACTTGGTACACTTGGAGTTCACAAACCTATCCTGAAAATCCAATTCTCTACCCTCGTTCATTATCTCACTAGCCCTCTGCAAGTCTCCCTGGTGTTTCACAATCCGTGCCTTGACAATGTACAACTCCACCAACGTAGGAGAGTGGTCTAGAGCATAGTCGATATACCTGCTGGCTTCGTCCAAGTTGTTCTTGTATAAGAAATGCTGGGCCAAGTAATAGTTGGCCCAAACAGCCACGGTGGGGTTCTCCACTTTGGGCAAATCGTGATTATAAAAGTCCAATACTATATCCTCGATAACCTTCATCTTACCGCCATTCCTATACAATGGTTTGACATTAACAAATGTCGCTGGGACTCCCTTTAGTAACTGGGGGATAATATATTCCCTGGCCTTCTTCTCGAAAAGAACCCCATCAGAGTCAAGAAATGCCAACGGAATAAACCTGGGAGGATCCGACCGGGGGTAGAACCGGGCAAGCTTCTCATAGAGCCCAACCCTGAGTTCCTCCGACTTGGAAGCGGTGCCCAATGCAGTTTCTAACAACGTATAGTAATTTGCATTATCGGGGTTTCTCTTCAAGAGTTCTCGGTACACCTTGGAAGCAGCCTGGTTGTCACCAAGAAGTAAATGGTACTTGGCCTTGTACTCCATGTACGAGAGTCTATCCTTAATGCTGGCAGAATCTTCCTCGAGTGTTTTAAGTGCTAAAGCTACATCACCTGATTCACCAATAATGGAATTCTTGTACAACGTACACTCGCTGTGTTCATACATATCGGCATCGGTAAGGTGCTCCTTAATAATGGATTCAATCTTCGATAACGTGGCTACAGCAGCGTGGAGATCCTTGTTCAAATGCTGGGCCACAGCCAATCCGGTCCAGTTAGCCCTATACCCCGGCTGGTGCTCCAAAAAGAGTTGTCTCGACTCTTTCAAGTTCTTATAGTCTCTAATCTGCGACTGCATAAACGATAAGTCCCTTAGGATCGGTTTGTTTGGCGATCCGTTGTCGTTGGCTGCTTTGAGCCACTTGGCGGCCTGGGGATAGTTTTCCACCGACCGGTAGTACATCCCAGCCAAGTGGTTAACCAAATAGTTCTCGGGTTCCTTCAGCGTGGCTTTCACCACATACGACTCGGCGTCCAGCTTGTTGCCAATATGGTAGCTGATGCATCCTTTGAGTGCCAACGACTCGGCGTGGTTGGAGTGTTTTTTCAAGTTGGCATCGACAAGTTTCAATGCTTTCTTGTACTGCTTGCTATCGTATAGCTTTAACGCTTCCCTAAAGTTAACGTCTTCTTTCGAAGTGAGAATCGGCTTCGACCTCTTGGTGACCATCTGTATACTTCGATGCTATAGTTTTAGCGAGGTGTTGGTAACTGGGGGGGGGGGTTTGGGTTTTTGGGTGGTCGATTTTTGGGTGGAAAAAGTTTTTCTCGGCGATTTTGGTTATATGTCGGGGTTTTGCGAAGAAGTCCCGGAGGTGGTGGTTGGTGAGTGAAGTCGGTTAGTGGTTGGTGGTTGGATGATTGGAATATTACTCTGTTGGTTACTCTGTTGGTTACTCTCTTATCAATTCCATTACTCTCTCAATCACTACTTAATTCCCTTATTAGATGCTCTGATTCTCCAGTACAACTACAAGACACTACCACAGTTTATTCTCGCCAAAGATGCCCTTTGTTGGTTCCAATACTTCTGAGAACACCCCAAAGATCACTAGTTGTGCAAATTACTTGCACCAGAGCAATATCCATCAACTATAGAAATACTCTACGGCCACTAGACACTAATTAACTAGAGCTTATATTACGTCAATTGCATTGGGACCTAAAGTAGTGCATTCTTTTCAGAGACTTATACGGCCAACAGGCCAGAGCAACCTTTATTAATAAACTCCCTCTCTAAGAAATGGATCATCTAATTGTTCATACCTCTAATTGTTCATACCTCTACTTATTCATACCCTCTAAATATCACCATCCATAAAATCACAAAGAGTAGCTCTTTCCACCACCCATTACATGAACATCCCCAGCCTCCACCTCCAGCTTATACCTCTTATCCACGTGACCGGCGGATATAACGACATTTTCGGATTTCTTTTTTTCTTGCCGGTTTTCCCCCATCACCACTTTTGCCGCCTCGAGATAACCAACTGGTTGAACCCAATAACATCCAAGTACTTACAATATCTTAGTGGGAAGGTTATATCGAGTAAGGATGACGGACATTTCAGAAGTCACCACCCCAGAAGATAAAAAGCTGCGCACAAAAGTCGCTTGTGACTACTGTAGAAAGCGTAAATCCAAATGCGATGGAGCAAACCCGTGCTCCAAATGTGCAGGTAAGAATCGCCAGTGCACATACACCATTGTCCACAAAGAAAGGAAAGAACGAACAAAGAAGGTAGATAAACACCCCACCAAGAGGAATAACCCTAACTCTATAGAAAGCTTGAATGCGAGAATAGGTGCTCTTGAAGGACTACTAGGGAAGCTTATTGGACGTCTTGATAACAATGGAGGCTCAGATAAGGCGACACCCAAACCAACCGAAGAGAACTTTAAAGATGAAAGAAATAACCACACCTCCAGCCACAGCACCTCCCCACCGCCATCTCTGGATTCCTCCCTAACCAGTAGCGATGGAGAAGTTTCCGAATCTCCCGAACCAGAACCAGAAACCGCCGTAAACAACCCCCTTGTACTCAAGGAAATGCTAGAGCCCGTTGACCGGCAATGTTCAACATCCTCATCAATAAAAGAATGCATTAACCACTACTTTGGGGCCCATTCCATTTTTTACACCCTACTGGGAAAATTCGTCAAGTACATGAAAACCATGCTTGCTGGTAACGACGAATTGTTTGCTCAGCTCAGAAGAATGCCGCTAGCAATCACCGATGCGGTACAAGAGTCGAACTTACTCCTGGTTGACCGCTTTGACGCTACCGAAACGTATTTCGAAACCAATCTGCAGGCGTTGGTGTTTGAATTGTTGGATTACTACTACTCCACGGTGAACTGGGCCCCTTTCTTGTGCAAGTGCAACACTGTGCGCGAACTATTTCAGATCCACTTTTATGGCCAGGCCCAGAACGACGATCTGATTCTCCGCGGGCTTGGCGACGGAGACTACTTAATCATGAATGCTGCTGTAGCGTTATGTTTGACGAATGTTACTGATACCAGTGCATTAAACCCGATTCAGTATCCCAACTTGGTACTAAAGTCAGAGCCGGAGTTGAAAGCTTTGAAGAGTAAATATTTCAACCATGCTCTTCAGTGCTACGACCGAATTTCTCGTCACACCATGTTGGGAGGTTTAAAACCGATCCAGGGTATAGCCTTGTTGGTTTTGTATGTGGATGCCAATTTTATTATTGATCTCCACGTTAATTATTCGATTACGTCTACTCTCGTTCGATTGGCCAAGGAAGCAGGCTTTCACCGCGTAGAAACGTTGCTGAAGGTGGACGAGGAGGAGGCGTTTACGAAGAGAAAGCTCTGGTGGTTTTGTGAATACTTCTCCACTGAAATCAGCTACAAAAGTGGGAAACCAATGTTGATAAGTATGGATGATGTGTCTACATTGACCGAATATGACGATTTCTTTCTATCTATCCCCAGGGGCTTGTTTGACAATGACTTATACTTGAAGAATGCACGGGCACTTATTGACAATTGTCGGGTGTACGGGTTTGAATATTACTTTGCCTACTTCAACTTGATGCTCAGTCGGATAAAAGCCAAGACGTATTCAGACTTGTACTGCGTCTATCCCAGTGCGACAGACCCTGAGGGGGTGTTGAATACTTTACTGGGCATAAATGATGATATGAAGAAGATGGCGGGTTTAATCATCCCGGAGGTGAGGCCATGTATGCACTACAAGCAAGCCCAGTCTCCTACTACGGTGGGATACCAGGTATTTGGCGAATATGCAAAGTCGGCCTACTTTAATGCGTTTTCGTTGCAGGTGGCGTACTTCACCCACATGCTAGCAATCAACAGAGTTCCATTCAAGAATGATTTCTTTGTCAACAACGAGAAAGTGGTGAGGTATGGCAACTGTTCTTTGGAAAGCGCCCGGACCATTCTTCACATGGTTAGTCAATTCGACAAGACCGAGGTGTCCAAGTCCAACTTGACCAGTATCTTGTCCTACCCTATGGTGGGGTATACGAGCTTGCTTGGGAATTGCTTGCTTTTCCCCAACTCTGCCACCAACCACCAGGACTGCTTACTACTAATTGACGTATCGCGGGGGTTCTTTGCTACTGTTGAAGGGGAGATTACGATGAAGAACCGTAGGAGCATGGACAATAAGATTGTTCTCTTCGATGTATTGGCACGGTCGCTCTTGAAAGTGGTGGTTAATGCCATGGAGAGTCGCACCGAATATCGGTATTTGGACGGGATCCCCGGATTACGCCAGCACTTGAATGCCGATGTCGAGTTATTCCCGCAGTTGTCAAAAAATGGGGAGGTGGCCGATTACGGGAAGTTTGTGTCGTCGGCGTTGGAGTGGCCCGCCACCACCGCCTCGGTTAATACCGATAGTGAAATGACATCGGAAAAGACATCCCCCGGGATTATAGATATTGGAGGAAAGCCGTTGTTGAGTAATCTCTTGAACTATAGTCTCGCCGAGCCTCTTGACATGCCGGGACTCAGTTTTGAAGATGATACTTTTAACAGTATGATTATGAATGAGATGAATGACTTGCAAGGGTTCTTTACCGAGAATGAACTTCCAATGGCCAATGTTTGATTTGCTTTTTTGTTTGGTTTTACATGTTTATAGTTGAATGAGACCACTTGTATTTATGAATAGTCTTGTAGAGAGGCAGTGGGCAATACCAAAGGAGTAGTACAGATGAGGGGGGAGGGAGGGAGATAGAAATGGGATTGGAGAAGTGTTTAGGATTCGGGAGGATTGTTACTACAGGGTTTACTCTTTATTGGCACCAATGTGATGCGTATAGGTATACTTGTGACGCCAGGTATACTTGTGACGCCAGGTATACTTGTGACGCCAGGTATACTTGTGACGCCAGGTACTTTATTCATACCTCGATTACACCAAGACCAAGCACTTCCCTCCCCATAAAATTACAAAGCCCTGGGATAGGACGAAACCCAATATGCTGGCATACATAGAGTGAATAAGAGATCATAACCATTTTTTTTGGACCCATATGTGAGCTCCTGTGCAACAATGTAGCCCTTATCATCACGGCACACATTAACTCTGGTTATGTAAAACAGAAGTAATTCCTTCCAAATAGACCTAACCATTGACTGGACTTGCTTGACTAGCGATTTCATACAATTGTTTTCTTTTTTTCTTTTTCTTTTAAGGTTTTACATTCTCTTTCTTTTTCCCATTCCCCATTTGGTACTGGTAATGATTTGGTGGTGATGTAGCACTCGAAGAATTCATAAGGTGAAGGTCATTCAATATGCTGGTTCTCGCCTGGTACCTGACCCCACGCCTGGGTCGCTTACCTCGGATTCCAATTCCATTCCTTTTTGATAGGGGCTTTCTCTTTGTTCTTCCCTGTTTAGGAAACACCGCCCTTCTTTCTATAGTGCGTGACCTTTTGAGATGCCCGATATTATGTACACCATTTTTACAACTAGATTGGAGTAAGAGAAAATGTAGGCTTCTATACTAGGCCATCCTTCTGGCAATACCAACAGCTATCAATATCGTAAATGGATGATGATGATGATGATGATGCAGAGTGGTAAAATGATACGATACCTATATCCACCAACCATAAACACCGAAATAAACTTCTTCTCTAACCAGTTCAAGGGGCATCTAGACCATGACTCAGTAGGTTCGCTTATTCTTACTCGTCTGTATTGTATGGACACTTTCTTTTCCAGTGTACTCCAACCATTGTTTTTTTTTTAAAAAAAAAAAGAACAATAACTGGAATCCTTGGCAGGTCTAAGTACGAAAAATATCCATGATATAGTACACCTTTCCCTCCCCTCCTCTCTCTTCGTTAGTATAGATAGTCCTTGGTAATCCGGATAATCCCTTACAGACCTCACAATCGTGATAGATAGTCGCTTTTAGTATAGCCTCAATGCAGCCATCCACATATAATGAGGAGCCACTACTGCAGTACCCGTACGTTCCGACTAATACTGAAACATCATCACCAACATCCACCACATCTACAAGTCTCGATCAACAGCAAGATACCAAGCCCGACGGTCCTGGAGGACGCAAGAGAATAAAGGTTGCTTGTGATAGCTGCCGCCGCAAGAAGGTTAAATGCGACGGAGCTTACCCATGTACCAACTGTGTCCAGGCTCGGGAATCGAACCTGTGCCATTATATGGAGAAGCCGGTGAAGAAGAAACTGAAACCGGCGCCGAAACCTAAACCGCCCAAGAAGATAGGCAAGAAGGAGTCCACCATCAATACCTTGAACGTGATAAGTTCTCGGTTGTCGGCTCTTGAGGATGTGATATTTCGCTTGAATGATAAACTAGACCTGTTTTCTTCACCATCCACCGCCAAAACCACGCCTAAACCGAGTCGGCATTTGTCGGTTGGTTTGCAAGTTGAAGATAACCAAACCCAAACCGGCACTGATTCCAGTGACGACGATGGCAATGATGATGATGATGATGACGACGGTGTAGCTGTCGAAACCCCCAAAGTCGAAAACAACCCGAATGAAGGTGGTGACTTGCTTGACAAATCACTCAAGAAAATATATACAAAATCCAAAGAACAACTAAACATTAGAAACGTCGATGAGTACGTCGGTAGTCATTCTATCATGTGCATATTTTCCAAAGATTCAATAGACTATATGGAGCAGCTTCTTGGTCCCGAAGGCGCAGAGTACACCACGCCTCTCCGAAACATGCCCATAGTCTTTTACTCGCAAATAATGACATTTGTTAACCGGTGGAGAGACCCACCAGCCCTCGACAAGGTTGGCAAGAAACGATTGCTTGAACACCCATTCCCGGCGGACTCTCGAGTGGTGTTTGATTTGGTGGACCTTTACTATACTGAGGTGTATATGGTGAACTTTCTTGTTTCGGTCGAGGAAGTGCGGAAGATGTTTGTTGCGTACTACGACAGCATTTCCGAGCCCAATCCCCGGAAACGGACCCGGTTCAAGATTTCTACGCTCTTGACTATGACGGCGGTGTTGATGATTTCCATCAACGCCAAGTTGGACAAGGACAGCATAAACGAACCCAGTGACTATAAGTCTCCTCAATTTCTGGAGGCGTTGAATGCCTTGTCTACCGAAAACCTCTTGGAGTTGCAAAGCAACCTTCTCGACAATGCCATATCCTACTACCACCGTATATCGGTTATCAACGAGGGTATTGAGACTATAGAGGCCATTCTCTTGTTGGTTATCTACATTGAAAGCAACTGGATCGAAAGCCACGTGAATTATATTCCCGTGTCAGTGGCGGTGCGATATGCCCAGGAGATGGGGTTGCACCGATCAGAGTCTTATGTATCGTACCCCCTTGAAATGCAAGAACGAAGGCGCCGGGTTTGGTTATATTGTTTCTACTTTGACACTGAAATCTGCTTTAGAGTGGGACGGCCGCCATTGATCAACGAAAATGACGTCAACATAAACTCGGAAGAGGATATGGCGATATATTTGGCACGTAGTCGAAGTATTTCTGAAGTGAACTACGCATTACTGACCAGGAAACATATCATGGCCAAGCTACGTATTAATGAACCTATGTTGGTGTATCATTATGCTATTCTATTGATTACTAAAAGCCGGGCCCATTCGTACGCCAAGATCTTTGCTGCGGCGGTGAAGGAGCATAATTTCGATTCTTTGGCTGATTCCTTAGAGCAGTTGAATAACGAGATGTTTGAGGCTGCTGATGGGTTATTGGAAGACGAAAAGCCTCGGTTTTATAACGATCCCCAGTTCTATTTATTCCAGCAATCGTGTTCACCCGAGAAGTGGGAAGGGGTGTGGCTTGTCCTGTTGACGTACTTTTTGCACCTACTGATTATGAATCGGTACCCGTCGTATATTATATCCCAGGAGTGTGGTTCCTACGACCCCCGGCTTATGAAGTTTAGAAACCTATCCTTGGATTCCGCTAGAACCATACTAGTGTTGGTCAAACACTTGGCTAACCAGACCAAATCGCTGTCGTATTTAAGCTATGTATTGTCGTTTTCCTTTGCTGGGTTCCTAATATTGGCAGCGGCGGTGGTGAACCACCCCAACTCCCCCGATGCCTTACAAGATATCAATCTATTGATTGATTTCTCGTCGTTTTTCTCCTCCAAATTGAAGACGAGCGAAGAGACGCCAATTTCGAGTAGGTTCGCTGCCAAAGATGTGTTTGGCATGTCGATTATCTTGATATTGCGGGTGGTGATTAGGCATTATGAGGTCCAGACCAATGTGAACATCTTTAGCAGTAACGAGGTGCTTCAAAGACACTTGGACCAGCCCCGGCGGACCTTCCCGGAGATATTTAAGGATAAGGCTGAACTTACCAACCGGCTCTCACATATATTTGGATCGTCGCCGTTTGTTGCCGATAAGGATTTCACGGGTTCCAGCACCACCCTGACCAAAAGCACTCCCGTGGGACAGAAGTTGCAGAATCAGCACGTATATTCTCCCAGGTATAACCCCGCCGTGTCCAATATCTTGCACCCGCCCGATGGAAGACCGATGGTGCCGATGGAGGCTACGTTTTCCAGTACCCCATACACTTCTACAGCCACCAGTGCGCCAGCCACGTTTATGGCTGACGGTGCAAACATGGACCACAATGGTCGACAAGCTACAAATGACATTTTGGAGGCATTGTCGGAGAACTGGAAGAATGACGGGGCGTCCAACCAGCTCTTCAACCAGATGTATAATTTGCCCAACTTTTTCTTTGATAATAATCTAGGTATATAGAGGGGAGTATAGATTACGTGTTTATTACATAGGTGTTTTTGTGTACCTGTTTTATATATCCCTCTGGAGGAGTAGGTAATAAGCAATGATGTAGAGTTTGAACGAAGGGGGGGGGGAGTTTCTAATTATCAGAGCAGGATATACGAGAATTGTACATGTAAAAACAGAGAAACCGGCAACGCTAGTTCCTTGTTAGCCACATAAAGAAGAGTATGAATTGGAAGGTGTACCCGATAAAGAAACCTTTATCCAATGCTGACATAACCCAGAAGGCACCATATTACCCCCCACCCCACCCAAAATAAAAGAACCACACAAATGCCCACCACTATAGCAAAAAGTAACTTGTTTCTGGAAGCATACACATACGGCCCTTGGGTTTCCGCCGCTTCCTATCGCAGTCATTGTCCTTCCCCTTTTTCTCTTTCCCGGGTCAAATTTTTGGGGGGAGGAAGTCAGAGCAAATTATCACAAGAAACAAAGAGAACGACTCCACCCGCCCTGCCATTGTCTTCCAAAATGGCTGGAAGAGTATGTGGAATAGTTTCTGGAATAGTTCCTGGAATCTAAACCAGTTATAATTCCACAAACCCGGCCATCCCCTGGATTGTGTGTTTAGTTTGTACAACAGTAGACAAAAATCAATTGCCAATATCCAGTAAAGAGATTCCAAACCAACTGCTATTGGCTCCGTGTTATCCGGTTTTCCACAATGTAAGATTTGCCCTCGTTCTCTGGCAGGATAAACCGCAATCGAATACAAACTAATCGTAATCCAGGAAAATATCCTTACCTAATCAGGGTATATTCCATCAGGAAAGGTCCAGGGACTTAACGATAATTCCGGTTGAGCCTAAATGCCTTCCACGTCTTTGTTAATTGGGTCGTTTTACTTTATTTTTCATTACTTTCTTCCATTAGGATCTTCAACTAATACGAACAGGCTCCTGGGAATGAGTGGGATACCGCCGTATCCAGAGATATAAAATGGTTATTTTCAATATCAAATAGTGTTTCTTTATGGCATTTCTCTTGTTTCTACTTGTCCCCCTCTTTTTCTTGTTCTCCCTAAAAATATCCCATTCTAACCACTATTATATATGACTATTTATTCGTTATCATTCCTTAGAAGTTTCCAAAAGACCACCTTGGAAACAACATAGACAGAAGAAGTAAGAATAGACCCTTTCCCACTCATTTCTCTTGCCGTGTATTCATCTGTTTACAAGGTTGGTCCAACAGTATTGTACGAGTAAGGAACCAAAAGCAGAAAGGCAAAAAAAAAAAAAAAAGAAAAACATACCAGAGAAGCAAAAATAGCTCAAAGACCATACAAACACTAGTGTGTATACCTGTTGTTACAAGTATTCTGTTTTTACCATAATGTCTTATAATACATTCAGTCAACATACAGGAGTGCCAACAACCATACCCGACTCCGGTAATCAGTGGAATCACTCACAAATGGTGGGATCCAAGAGAGATAAAGAATCAAACCCAGCACTAGAAACTCTTGATGACATCTGTCCTACTTTGGAGTTGAACCAGGAAAATGTGTACTTATTCAACCAGCAACAAGGTCTGCAACAAGGTCTGCAACAGGGTCTGCAACAGGGTCTGCAACAGGGCCACCATCTGGACCAACAACAGCACAACTACGCCAACTTCCCCGAGTCTGCCTATATCAGCGGTGTGGATATGGATGAACAAGTCCTTTCCCACAATAAGGATGAATGTGAAATGATTGGTGCTATGCTTTTCAACCCTACAAACGAAAACCCTGGTGGGAACTTTGAGTACAATATCTCCGCTTCTTCAGAATCATCGCCCACTTTCATTAACGCCGTAGCATCACCCCGAACGTCAGAAACATCAGCAAACTATGAACCCATTCTGAAACGGGGTCTTCCAGGCAGGGTTCCTTCCGTATCGTCGGCATCCAATTCCCCACCAGAATCCACCACCATTAAGAAGAAAACCAAAGCTAAAACCAGAAGACAGTTATTGGACGACCAGGACGCCAAATTGATTGCTCGCGATGACTCAGAGCTAACGGAGGAAGAACTCCAGTTGAAGCGCAAGGCCCAGAACCGAGCGGCCCAAAGAGCTTTCCGGGAACGTAAAGAGACCAAGTTGAAAGAGTTGGAAGCACGATTATTACAGAGTGAGGAGGAGAGACAGAAGTTGAAGGATGAGTTGAATTTGATCAAGAAGCAGAATATTTCCATCGCCACCGAGAATGAAGTGTTGCGGTCTAGTGGCGGCGGCAATTACCACGATTCTCGTACAGGCGTAAACAATGCAACATTCACCTTCCCCAAGAACCAGGATGACTTTATAGACTATTTGGTAAAGGGAACCGAGCACCACGTGTTTCCTGATACCAAAGATAAAGTGTATGAAGAGGAGGGTCAGAAGGTGTTAGCACTTGGCGCCGTATGGGATTACTTGCAAATCAAGGCCGAGGAGGCTAATCTAGACTCCAACTCGATCGACATTAACCAAATAATGGACTTTTTGAAAGGAAACGAGCGGTGCCATGGGTTTGGGCCTGCGTATCCATTAGAATTGGTGAACCAGGCTATCGAGACTGCTCTCCATCAGCTTTGAATGGGATACAACCTACTGTATAGGAAGTAGTTGACTTGTTGAGTATTTACATGTTATCGTATGCTTTATGTATAATTGACAGAGAGAGAGCGAGACAGAGTTCTCCCTAAAGAAGAACTTACCCGAAATAGATACACCTCGTTCCAAGAGGTATTGCTGGGTTATCCTATAGGTTAAGTGAACAAACAATGGCAAAGGGAGCATCTCAGCAGTAGCTAGTACATTCTACAATGGCTGGAAATGAAAATCAGAAATTTGGGTATACTATGGTCTGTCATGAAATAGAGTACTCAGACTGGTGCACAGCGTTTTGTCGTCATATAAACATTTCCGTCCTTTGTATGAATGTACTTAGTACTGCGTCCCCCCCTTCTTCTCTAATAGAAGCAACACTAACAGTACTACAAAAACAAAAAAAGCAAAAGAAGAGAAACCAATTAGGTCTAGCAAAGAACAACTTCCTATACCTAACGAACCAATCTTCTTTCCTTTTTCAGACTTTGTACAGTTACAGTCTGTCATGTCAAACTACGTCGTTGAAATACAACAAGTGAAGAAGAGATTGCCAAAGGAAAAAGTTTTTCACCAGTCAAGTCTTTGTCATCGCTAGCAGTTTAAATATGGCGAGAAAAAAAAAGGGGCCACCATTACAACCATTACCCGCAAATAGACCTTTTCCCACTCAGGGCTATAGTTAAGGATGGCTGTGAAGGCATATATAGCTCAGGATGGCTGTGAAGGCATATATAGCTCAGGATGGCTGTGAAGGCATATATAGCTCAGGGGCGAGGGTGGGTCTTACTGGTTAAGAAGGGGTATTGGAAAGTGTGGGAATTACAAGAGTAAGTAATTCCAATCTTTTGTATATTCTAATGGTATTAATTCATATTAGCACTAGTTCATACTCAGGGTTGGTTACCCCCATCACAGACCAGCCATTCTGGTCTGTCTCAGATCAATGTAATAAGCTTCTTGGGTGATTTCATTGCTTAGGGACCCGTCTGTTTGGCTTCTTATCTATTCAATCTTTTTCTTGGTTTGTCTGTGCTTATAATCCTTAGCCAACTTAATCACGGCAAAGAATAACATGGACGACACTGGCCCCAACAACGGAAGCAATACCGCGAGTTTATGTTCGCTGGGGAAGTACGCCTGCTGGACCATCTTCTTTTCAAAGAATGCCTTCTCAGACGCCACCAAGGCCTGGGAGGACGCAGTCACTGCAGATTTAAACAGGTTGGCATTGACGGCATTCATGGTGGCATTAACACATTCAATAGCGGTCACAAACTGGTCCTTGGTTTCTACCGGGATGGTGATTTCGTTTAACGACTCAGAAATCTTGATCAACGACCGAAGATTACTCAACGATTTCTGGACGTTTTGTACAATCAAAATCCGCTCCAATGAGTCAACCCTCATCGGGAACGACTTTGGTGTGGTGGGGACCCCCAAGAGCTGGAGTAGCTGGGATACAAAGATTTCTCGGATGGGTTCTAAATCTGCCGTGGTGATGGTGATGGGATTTAGCGTCGGCTTGTCCATTTTATTCAACACAGCAACACCTCCCCATTGTGGCACCAAAAACGAATCCGAAGCGGTGTTTTCTATATGCAATGGAACCCCATCGTAGTTGGACTGTGGGAAGTACACAAGGAAGTTAATTGTCGGGTTGATATCGTAATTATCAAGGTTCCAGTCACCAAAGTTTATAAACGTGGGCAAGTCCGACTCGGGGATAATGTACGTGGCGTTGGTTTTCTGGTACGGGTTGGCCAATTTTGAGTAGTACTGCACTTGCGACGAGATACTGAAATTGGATATATGGCTGAGCTGGTCAAACACAACCTCCAAGTCCCGTAAGGATTGTTCGATTTCCCACGTCAACGGTATTCCATTCTCCACCAATAGCGAAAACACGATATTAAACTTGGCGGAGTACGGGAAAGCGATATCGGTTTGTTTGTGGGGGGAGTTTGTCGAGCTTTGGTATAGTTGGCTTAACTCGGCTTGGAAAAGCTTATCCAACAACACCGTAGTCAAGTACTGGTTGATTGATTCCTCATTGTTAAAGTACACGTCAACAGACTTGGTGAATGCTGCGATTGTGTAGTTTGGCGCCGTTGCCTTATGAAGCTTAATTGTGTAGAGGTCTTTGGTGGTTGGTGGAAATTCGTAAATAAAATCGAGGCTCCAGGTGTCTAGGCCTGGATACCGCTGGTGTAGTTGGTAATTGAACTCGTCCTGGTTGACCGTGAACCCGACAAACTCGCCCGCATCGATATGGACAGGGATGTGGAATTTAATCGATCCTTCCGAGAAGACGTTGACATCTTCTATGGGAAGCTCAGCACGGTAGATTGAAGTGGTGAGCATAAACAATGGGAGCCCGAAACAGAGAATAAAGATGGTTATCATATCAACTATCACAGACCTAGCGGTTCTAATAGATTGCAGCTCTTTCGACTTGAGAGCTCTCTCGTCGAGAGACGTGCTCTCTGGTTGACTCTCTGGCATTACGGTGTTGTACTTGGGGGAAGGGTATTGGTGTGGTTTACTGAGTGGAATTTTCATGGTTGGTCTTTCTGGGTAGTTGCGACATGAATGTCGCATTTGGTGAATGTCGCATTTCTGCCTATGTCGCATCCCGTTACTCCAGTATGAAATTTTTCACCTACAATGCCCACCATCTACACTATACACTCCACCAAGTCAGCGCGGAGGGGGGTCCATGTTTAAAAAAGACCCTCAGGTAAAGGCTTCGGCCAATATTAAATCGTCGGATCGTAGAAAACTCCTTGCTCAGGTATGCCAGACATACAATCTCCCCCAGCTGGACCTCGGAAAAGATACCCTCGACTTGGTTGTTCCCCCGGTTTGCAAACGGGCTACATACAAATCACCCTTGGGACACTCAGGGTCGGTATACTTTGACCACGAGGAAATCCCACGGTGGTTTAATCAACGGGATTCACAGTTGTTCCCCACCGTGTTCACCCTCTGGAAATGCCCCTTTATTGTCCCCACCATCACTACCCATAGTCACGTGATTGAAATATTGGCGGGTGGAGCCGACTTGATGGTACCGGGCACCGTGCCGCCGTTTGACGACCGGTTGAAGAAAGGGACCATAGTTGGCGTGGTTGGCAGTGATCGGCCAGGGGTGGTGATGGCTATTGGTGTGCTCTTGGTGAATATGAGTCTGTATGATTCCGTCATTGGTAAGTCGGGCGTGGCGGTAGAAATTATCCACCATTTTAAGGATGGGTTGAGCACGTTTAATAAGGAGGTTGATATCGATATTCCAAACCACTTGGATACAGACATGCCAGTATTGTCTGGGGAGACTGAAGTGGAGGGTGTTTCCGACGACTCGATCCCTTCTGGTGATCACGAGATAGTCCCTGAACCGGCTCAGGAAACGCATCTCCAGCAGGAATCTGGTAGTACCAATGAAGAACGTGACCCTTCCCTAACCGTCGATGAAGTGGACCATTTCTTTACCCGTTCTCTTTTGCAAACCATAAAGCTAGAAACCGTAGACCTCCCCATCAAGTCGTCGACGTTCATGTCGCTGTATATATATAAAAACCTCCCCTGCATTGATCCGCAGTATGCCAACATCAAGAAGACGTCGTGGAAGAAGACGTCCAAGTTTCTCAAGGCCATGTCCAAGCTAGACTACGTGGTTACCAAGGGGAAGGAGGAAGATTTGACAATTGTCAAGTTGATGGACACCAATACCCCCGCCATACAGAACTTCGAACCCCATAGAACCATAGCGAAAGCGTCGACAGCGAAGAAGGAGGATACCCACAAGGAGTCCATGACAATCCAATTACTTTACAAGCCCACCAGTAAATCTCGGATGTTTTTTAACAAATTGGATAAGGGGTATGACAGGATTTACTCGGCGTCAGACTTGCGCTCCATGGTGGAGATGTACGTAAAGAAGCACGACTTGGTTTCCAAGGCCAATCCAAAGATGCTTGTACTTGACACTATCATGGCCAGTATCGTCGGTAAGCGTGTGGGACAGGACCTTGCCCGGGACCAGATATTCAAGGATTTGCTCGGCAATTTCTCTCCGTACTACGCTATTTCCTTCAATGGGAAACAGGAGGTGTTTAGGGGGACGCCGCCAAAGATAAAGATTATCACCGAAATGAAGATTGGACGCAAGGTGATTACTCGGGTATCCAACTTTGAAAAGTTCTATATCAAGCCGGGGGCATTGGCGGAAGAGTTGAGGAATAAGTGCTCGGGGTCGTCAACAATTGGCCAGGCGGTGGAAAACCCCAGCATCACTGAGGTGCAGGTCCAAGGGCCCCATGGACCACTAATTGTGGAATTGTTAAAGGAGAAGGGTGTGCCTGTTCTGGCGATTGACTTTGAAGATAAGCAGAAGAAGAAGAAGAGAAGGTAGGCGTGTACTGGGGGGGAGGGGTTAGTCTGGTTAACTATGTAGAATATACACACTAAGGTAGTTGGCTATAACTATTAGTCAAGGTGGTTAACCATAGCCGAGGAAGATGACTACAACTATTAGTCAAGATGGTTAACCATAGTCGAGGTAGTTGACTATAACTATTAGTCAAGCTAAATATATACAATCTCACTCTTCATACTTCGGCACATCCTCCTCATCGCCATCCAGCACCACCCCATCGCCTTCTCCACTGCCTCCCCCCTGGAGTCGGGCAAGGAACCTAGACTCGTTGATGGAAAAATTAATCACCAATGGCTTGTCGAGAAAAACCTCGGCCTGCAAACTTCGCATCGCCAAACTTGCCTGTTTCACATCCGCGAAAATTATATGCGCAAACCCCCGTTTGACCCGCAACTCAACAACATCGCCATAAGTAGAAAATAGTAGATATAGATTATGCTTTATATCAGGAAAAGATATTCCATCATTGAGATTTTTTATGTATAGAGTGTTGGTAGGTTTCAAGTTGGTTTCGTCCAACCGAACTTTCTTTTGCGGTTTCTCCACCTGTTGTTTATTAGACGTTCGCTTTCTATGCATTTCTATGGTATTTTTATGTATGTAGTAGTTGTTTTTCTTTGGTGATGGTGATGATGTTTTGTATGGCGCTCTCACCAGAGAGAGAAATATATATTTGTCACGTGATTGGTTTTTAATAGTAAAAGTAGGGGGAGGAATGGGTTACTTGTTGTTGTTTTGGTATTGGTTGGTCTGGGGTTGTTTCTGGATCTGGGATGGAGGGGGTTATGCGATGGAAGGAATTGGGGGTTTGGTAATGAAAACTTGTATAATATATATCTTATAAGTATTGTGTACAGAACTGTCCAAAAAAAAAATGCAAAATACTACGAAGATTGGCTATATTACCAGGCAATATCCATATAAAAGTAACACAACTCCACTTAAACCATAAATTTATACCTCATCATTGCCATAATAACCCTTCACCCACTCCCTCAAAACAATCTGGCATACTTATACACATATCCGCACGTTAGTCACTAGTTCACCAGTAACTCCCATAGTTCGCATAGTTCGCATAGTCCCCATAGTAACTGTCTGAGTTTCAACCCTTTTTTTATTCTATACTATTTTGCTTTTCCTTTTGTCGTGTACTAACATAAAATCTTTTTGTGTCGAGGACACGACGAGTTCCTTCTCTGTAGAATCTCTGTTTGCAAGACCTCAGAGGATTAGCCCGTGGGAGTTAAATCTCTTTTATGTTTGTAATCCTCCACTACAGCGGATCTCCTGGAATTGGTACTTATCTGAGATAGGAATATGCCATCCAGATCAATTCTAAAAGACTTTCTGAATTCTTGTAAAAACTCGATCTTATGTATTCAGTTCCTTACTCAATTATGCTTGAGTAAAAGAGCTATAAAAATTTACTTTGGGAGATTTGGCCCAAATATATAGTAATTCTAGTTTCCCTTAATCTCCTGATTCAACATCTTTGCTTAGTTAATAGCAATACCAATAATATAACCTATTAATTTATTTATAGTCGTTTCCTCTTATTCTCCAGAACACCACTTTACATCATCAATGTCGCACAAATCTTTAATTTGTCAGAAATGTCGGTTAAGACATTTCTATGCGACACCTTTATAGAAAAATTTTTCACCATCAACACAAGACACCAATATACCGCTCCCATAGGGATAACAGGACCATGTTGAAACAGTTAACGTGCTTTCCCGGTTACTTAGTGGGCACCACTAAGAGAAGCGCCGCCAACATCCGTTCATTCAGCGTTCTGCCAGCCTTATCGTCGGCCAAAGCCAAAGCCAAGGTCAAAGAAAAGATCAAGTTACGGAAAATATCCCGAGACCCCACCTTGAACCCAGTATACATGTCAGTGCCCCAGGCCATGAGGTATTTGCGGGCAGCTACAGTAGGGCAGCCACCGAACAAGACCGTGATTACCGCCCAGTTGCACGTACTCCAAGATGCTGGTGCTACTCCATTATCGGGGATGATCAAGTTCCCGTATCCCGTGACTTCCAGTAACGCTATTGTATTCACGTCACAGCCAGATAAGATCGACGCATTAAAAGCCAAGGGAATAAAGTACGTTGGTGGCCAGGAATTGATTGACCAGATCGCCAAGAAGGAAATCGATCCCGACATGTTCACGCACGCTTTTGCTACTCCGGAAATCGTACCGGTGTTGAAATCGATTGCGAGGATATTGGGACCCCGTGGATTGAACCCCACCCCCAGGAGGAACACCGTTACCGACGACATAGACGATATACTCAATCTCACTGGCTTGTATCCTTTCAAGCAGTCCGACATTCACATTGCGTTCCCCATAGGCAGAAGCACGTTTAGTGATGCCCAAATCATTGAGAATATCAAGGCGGCGTCGCAAGCGATCTACGGCAAGATCGACCCCAGTGCCAAGAAAAAGACCACCGTGAGCCAGTGCCGTATTTCGTCTTACCAAGGACCCGGTATCTGCGTAGACTTTAAGGTTTAGTTTTGGAGTTTGTATGGCTGGCGCTGGTGGGAGAATTCATTCACACAAACATCCCCAAAGGAGGATTTGTTGAGACAGTTGTCTTGAAAGGTAGGAGGACCTGGAGCCAATGTTGTGAGAATCTTTATAGAGTGAGAACATATGAGGATGCTTGGTTTTCTAATGGAACTTGGTTAGTGTTTATGTATATTCTCATACTAGTATGGATGGAGAACAAATACTGTATATGTGTATAGCTGGCAAAATTACTGTACATAGAAAGACTGCCATAGTGAAGTATACATAGAGAGATGGAAAGCCCACTTACTGGACCTTCTTCTGCCTCATTTCCTCGTCAATGTCAACCTTATACTCAGCACAACTAATAGCTATCACCATCCAACAGGGAAACCAGCCTAGCGTCACCACAAACCACGTCCAGCACTGTATATCACCCCACGCAAGACTCATGCCTTCAAACAAATCAACTCCGCCCCTTTCCAAGTCTAATAAACCACCACCAACTAATATAACGAAGAAGGGGTTGGTTACAATCAAGCACAAGCATATCAAGATCTGCAGTTGGTTTGACTTTGCCAACGCATACAAGTACTGCACGGGAGACTTATCCTGGGATTGGGGTGGTTTCTGCTCGCCAACCTTATTTATCAACACGGGAATAAATGTCAACGGGAACGCCAAGAGCGAGATGACAAGAGCAAGCGAGAAGTGGACAATCAACAACGCGGTAATCAACAAGCTGATAAGGAACAATGCCAGAGAAATAAGCGAGAATGCCACCGTCTTATCAAACCGTTTCCGAATAGTAAACGAGCAAACACTAACGATAAACCCAAGACTCAGCAATCCCAAAAGGAGCAGCGCTGACACTCCATCATCAGCCCTGGCATTCCGGATAAGAAATGGCACTCCCGCAGAGATCACCAAGCACCCGATTTCCACAAATGCGAGCGTGGTCAACATGAAACTCATATTACCAAATATCCTCTCTGGGTTGATGCCACCGTTCACGATACCCCCCAACGAACTCAACGCGTACGATACCGCCATGACCACCGCCGATGGGAGATAGGTGCCTATAGAGATAAAGTTCCTGGGGGATAGCAACAAGTAAAAGAAGAAGGACTGGTGGAACTTCTCCAACAAGTTGTTTACGGACCTGAATGTGCCATCGACGATTCTTCCGAACTGGGTAATGTCGCGACTCTGCTTATTACCCCGGGCCTTGAGGGTGAATGCCTGAATCTGCCACCCCGAGAAGGCCTCGCATCCGTGGGTGGTTTTTTTTGTCAAGCCAGTCAACGCCAACAGGAGAACCCCCTTCAACAACGTCTTTAAGCGAGTAGTGTAGTCTATGGTGGTGTCTTTGATTCCTTGCACCGAGCAAGGGATACGTTCATGGTAGGTGATGGTGTTGGCGCTATTTAATAAATCGAGGTTGGGCAATTGTCCGTTCAACCCTTCGTAGAACAAATCGTAGTATTCAAAGAAATCACCATTCTTTCCATACTCAAGCACTATAGCCGCTTCAATGGACCCGGCAGTAGCGTCCAAACTAGTGTGATAGGCCTCAACCCACGACCGGAGCACTTTCCCCGAGTCTTGGGGATACACAATAACTATATTCTTTGACCAAATGGACATTTTCATAAAGTATCTTCCTAGAGCCACCGAAAGAGCAAGTGCTCCTTCGTTATACTCGTCGTCGGAGTTTATCCACGGCACAACCATAGCCATAGCTTCAGTATTTTCTCCTCGTGGAGCGTGCATTATAGCGTAAAGGGTATCATTGGCGAATCCGTTCACGTGGTGGGCGGTTTGGAATCCTAACTGTTCCAACCATTCCTGTACTACGGCATTACGGTCAGCAATTGAGTGGGTTTCGATCTTGTTTAATTCATCACGGTACCCACGCACGATGTTCCACTCACTTTCGCGGAAGTAGGACGTGGCCTGTGCCGGCATAAGGGCATTCTCGGAGATGTAGGTGTTACGGTAGTTTCCTGTTTGAGCTAATGTACAGAGGTAGATACAACTACCTAGCGCAAGGAGAAACGATAGTTTGGGGAGAAGGGTGAGGATACGGGGTATAAGGCCCAGTCTATTGAGCTTTCTAAGGAGTGTTTCTGCCAAAGACATGGTGATGGCGGAGGCTCCTACTAGTGAGTTGAAGTGGTGGGATTTGTTTGGTGGTTTGGTTTTTTTTTGTTCTCGTTAACTACGGGATTCCACGGTGTATGTACTGGGCTGGGGGGGGGTTGATGGTTAAGAAAGAGTGATTTATGGTTATTTAGGGTTATGGGTATATATAGAGGTGATCTGGGTGACTGGTGATGGTTTTAGAGGCTGTAAATCTTCTTTTATGGTGGATAAGGTTTACTTTGTGAATGTGTTAGAACATCCAGTACTGGTTATACTAGAGACACCAGTAATCATATAGAGTACCATATTGTATATATATGAGTATATTATCATTATTGTTATACAAATAGTTAGAACTTGGCAGTGTACGTTTCTAGGTAATACAAACATCAGCAATACAAACATCAGTAATACAAACATCAGCAATATCCACACCCCAAACCCACTGGTAAAGGTGTCAATTGCACCAACATAATGGAGTTGATGATTCACATATAAATAGAATAGACCTACACGCCAGAATGATATCATCAGGATGGATTAATCTATACTACCGCATACTTCCCACTCCTTTGATTAAACTAAACCACCCCTGAGGATCCGTACTGGTATGTTGCATTCACCGTGACAATCCGGCTCATACAAATACACCAGTTTTTTCGCTTTTACAACCATCGACCAAACCACCAATACAGACAAAACATGTCCTTGAAGCAGTATAAACTGCTCCAGAGACAGATACGGCGTCTTCCATTGCCGGTGCCGATACTACAGCGGGCTAGTGCTGTTGCTAAGCACCAATTTTCCAACCCCACCCAATACTTTCCCGGCTTGCCCCGGATCACCAAACTCCTCGATGAGGTAATCATTGACGAACAGTACACCAAGATTGCAACAATTTTGGATACCATATACAAGGAACCAGCAACCCCGACATGGCTACGTACATTCAGTATCTTGCCGTTTATCAAATTCAAAAGCCGGTGGCCCACAGTGCATTTGGTTGACGAGATTACCAGTGATCCTCAGATAAAGCAGGATTATATTGACAAACTACAAGCTGGCATCAATCCCTCGGTTCTGACCGTGGAGTTTCTTGGAGGTGACCCGCAAGAGAAGACTCTCCCGTTGATGAAAGTTTGGGGGAATCAACACAATACCCACCTTGATGAACTTTATAATGAAGTAACCAAGCTCTTTAAGTTTATCACCCAGAATAGCACCAAGTTTGGGGTCAAACCATTCCCATTCGAGGTGGTCCATTACCCATCCAAATACGGTCTTCCTGAAACCCCGGTCGATATCGATGCCAAACTACGCAAAAAGATAGCTGCGGTGAAGAACTTGTTCCAGCGTAACAAACCAATCCCAAAGGACGCCTTGGAGGAGATATACCGTGCTGTGAGGGATGAACTGCCGATAAATCGCAATTTTTATAAACATATACACCAGAAGAAGCAACGAGAACGGGATACTATTGCCGTTTCCATTCCTCGTCTCTTGCGCAAGAAAACGTTGGTTCCTCGGAATAGGGACGTGTTCAAGATTCTCGGTGGGTACATCACCAAGCAGTATTATTGTGATGAAAAGGGAAAATACCGCTTATCCAGTTATGATACGCCGAGTCGGTCTTAGATTGGGAGGGGGGGGGCAATACTAGCATTATCAGTTCATATGCAATGTATTGTGTACATTATATACGAGGATTCATCACCAAATAACTATCCTCCCAATTTATACACCGAGTAGTCTCGAGTGGTGGGATTGGTCAAACATATATAATCATCATTAGTAATAATACGGGTAGGATTATTCTGTATACCCGTAGCACAATGTAACTCAGCGAAATCATCACCATTAAATAGCTCATCAACACCAGCCTCCACCAATTGTGGTGACGACTCGGTCATAACAACTAATCTATTCTGTCTGCACTCATAATCTTTCACCTGGTTTACTGTATGCGACTGGCTGGTGTATATATCAGTAATAACCAAGCGTGAATCTTCAAGATAGCTTAACTTTGAACCGTGTAAACGCAACTTGACATAGCTGTTGGGGATATCGATGGTTTTTATTTGCTCTACCGATATCATTGATGTATAGTATGAGCTAAATGATGCCACCACTGACTCAAATGTGGTGTGCAAGTCACGGAACTGCAGCGTCAAGTCACACTCCAGAGTAGGTGCCGGGGACACAAGTAACGACTCAAACTGGCCGTCAACCACAAAATACTTGGTGACTGAACTGATCAAAAGCGAGGTATTTAGGTAAACCAATATGTCCAACAACGGAATGGAGTCTTCTCGCTTGGATGGCCGTGTCGACTCATCATTTGCTAGCCGGTCAATAACTGCCGACTTGATCCAAGTAAAGGTTTGCTCAAACATGGTTTGCTCACGCTGGACGTCCCAGAGCAAGTCGTAGCAGATTTTCAACTGGTGTTGCATGTGCTGGCTTAGCTGGTTGATCAGGTCCATGCTTAATCCCCAAGTATTGGACCCACGGTAGTCTTCTTCCAGGCACGATGTTTCTAACCAGCACATCACCCCCTTCAAATCGCTGACGAGGATGATGGCGCGCTCCAAAGACGCTATAACATCCTGGAAAATCACTCGCCTGATCGTGTCGTACATGGCAGTTCCCATTTTGGTTAGTCTTTTATACCCCATATCTCCAAACTGGTTTCGCCAAAAATCCTGGGACGACTCGCTGATTAGATTAGTCACCAAGATCTCTCCCAAGTGGGTGGCTATGGTTTTACTGTTGCCAAACTCGGTTTGTAAGTTGGAGAAGTACCGATCCAGTAGAGCTAGAAATGGCTGGATGGACTGCGTGGTTAGATCCTGGACGTGGGTCTGAACCAGAAGACAGTAATTCATGATTTCACATAGTTTACATATCACTTTTGTAAATAGAACCCGGTTATTCTTTGGTATCGGTAGCACCAACTCAATTAGTTCGTAGCTGGTATTGTTCTGGGCGAGGTATACCTGGTGAAAGAGATCCGAGTCTAACTGGCGGAGAATGCGATATGACGGTAGTTTGTATCCGACTATCGGTAGTAGACGATTGAATATATACGCTACGTTCCCTGCCTCGTCAAATGTCACCACATAGTCCAAATTGTGGCAGTCTTGTTGCAGGGTTAGTTTTGGAAGGTTGTTTAGGAGATTGATATCAAACATGGCTGATGCCAACGGAGGACTGTAGCAGTTCCACTCAATAAACGAAACCCCTGGTGCCAGGGGGATCTGTTTAATCAATTTGCCATTATTGGAGGAGAATACTTTAATGGTGCTATCGTGTCCCAATACAGCAAACATGGAACCAGGTTCATTGAAGATGACGGAGATGATGGGCGATTTATTGTTAATGGAGTAGACCCGTTCTCCGTTGGGGCGGTAGCACCACAAGGATGTTTTATTCATGGATACGAATAGGAGGTTTAGTGTGGGGCACCATGTGAGGATATTTCCATCGGCCAATGCCATAAACTTGCCAGAGTGAATGGGGGTGAGTTTCATGGGGGGGAAGTTGAGTTGTGATGGATGTTGTCTTTATGGGAGGGTGGTGAAGCAATGGGAGGGATATACTTCAGTTTATAGGATGGTTTATAGATAGTTTATAGATAAATTATAGATAGATTATAGGATGGTTTATAGGATAGTTTACTCTCCAGTTTATAGGTGTTTATGTGAAAAAATGCCACTAGAGAAGACACAGATGACGATCGTGTATGAAGAGTACTAAAGGATGCCTTTACAAAGAGAAGACACAATAACAAGACACGACACAATAACAAGACACGACACAATAACAAGACACGACACAATAACAAGACACGACACAACGAATAAGAATCCTCTCCCCCCACCAATCCAAATGTTCTCTACAAAACTTCAAGGGTAAACCTTAACCGTAAACGGAGTGTAGTTGCGCCTTTAAATAGCTTACACCACTTTGTAGGCGAAAGGGGAAGTCAATTACCTATAATCAATCCAAGGAGGGGAAATGAATAAAGCGATAGTAAAGAGTTAAGCGGTATACACCGTCAGTACACAATGAGTGGAGAGACTATAATAGTTTAATTTTGTATGTCAACCCATACAACGAACAACCACCATCCAGTTTAGCTCGATCTTTAGTGGGGGGAGGGGGAATTTCCAAGAAATTGAAGTTGTACATCTCCTAATCTTCCTTACCATTCTCCCACCACCTCTTCATACCTTCTTCATATCTACACCATCCCTTCCACCGTCACCAAGTATCACACGCCAGGGCTTAAAACACAACATAAAAAAACCACACATAAAAAAACCACACATAAAAAAACCACACATAAAAAAACCACATAAAAAAAACACATAAAAAAAACACACGTAAAAAAATAACACGAGAATATCCACACCAAAAAAAGCCAACAAACCAAACCAGTCGTCCCATTTCCCACTCTTTCTTCTAGAACTGGTGTATTTCAACTGATAGGTACTTGTAAAAACCGACTCGTAGTAATATCCAAACTATGGCCACCACCTACAATTATTCCGTGGACGCCAACGCTTCCTCGGCTGCTTTGAGGAAGAGGAAAACGTTGAAGAAATCAATCAACTTTTCCATTATGGTTATTGGCGAGAGTGGCTCAGGGAGATCCACGCTAATTAATACACTTTGTGGCGGTAACTCGATCGTACCCACTTCCTCCACGGTCAAACAGGACCCCTTCACCAAGAAGTTGACTCTTAGACACGAAAACGTTGAACTTGAAGATAATGAGGGCCACAAAATATCCTTGAACATTATCGACACTCCCAATTTCGCTAACCTGATTGACTGCGACAACGACTTTAAAATCGTGGTTGATTTTATTAGGCACCAGTTCGACGAGGTGTTGTTGGAAGAGTCGCGGGTCAAGCGGAATCCTCGGTTTAAGGATGGTAGAATCCATGCGCTTATTTATTTGATCAACCCGAGTGGCCATGGGTTATCAGAAATCGACGTCAAGTTCTTGTTGCACGTGAACAACCTTGTGAATATCATCCCGGTGATTGCCAAGGCCGACTCGTTAACCATGGATGAACTCAAGTTGAACAAGCAGTTGATTTTGGAGGACTTGACCAACTACGGGATCAACTTTTACAAGTTTAATGAGTATGAGTACGAACAGGACTATATTGACGACGAAATCATCGAGTATAACCGATACTTGAACTCGCTAATCCCATTTGCGGTGATTGGGGCCAACGAGTACCGGGAAAACCCCAACAAGAACCCTTCTGGCGAAGACGAAGACGAAATCCTCAAGTTGAGGGTCTTGACCAAGTACACCGCGCCCATCAATGTGGAGAATCCCGATATTAACGATTTCACGATTTTGAAAAACGTGTTGTTGATTACCCATTTGAACGAGTTCAAGGAAATCACCCACGATACCATTTATGAGAATTACCGTACCGAAGCGTTATCCGGTAAACAATTCCAGTACGTTTCGGAAACTGCTGCTGCTACTGCTGCTACCGGTGCTGGCGGTGCCACAGACTCACTCATCTCACCGGCCGATTCCGATGCCAAAAGCGGTGCTGGAGTCGGTGGTGACGTTGAAGAATCCAACTACTTGATGAAGGAGGAACAGATCAAGTTGGAGGAGGAGAGATTAAAGAAGTTCGAAGAACGGGTCCACCAGGATTTGATAAACAAGAGAAATGAGTTATTGGAACGAGAAAACGAATTGAAGGAAATCGAAAAACGATTACTTGCTGAAGGGCTACAGTTGAATGAAGATGGGGAGCTCATTAAGGTTGAGTGAGTCCGTGTACATCCAAGTATTTCTATGTATTGTTGTTTATAGGATTGTTCTTTTTTTTCTTTTTTGTAGTACAGGATTATGTTTGTTTTATTATTGATTTTGGCTTCTTGCTCTGGCATTTATAGTGAAACAGCAGAGTACTTTGCTACAATATCGTCAAACACCAACGACTTTTCCTGCAAGTCCTGGAGGAGCGGATGTTCAGGGTCAACGGTTTCTAATTCTTGGAGTAATTTCTGGGCCCCATTACCATCATTGGTCAAATAATCATAGGTGATTTGATTAGCCACGACATCACCACTAGCACCAGCATTAACTGTTTGCAATTGTGCCAACAACTGCTGTGCTTCAGGATAGTGCTTCAACTGCAACGTTAACGCAAACAAGATATTCAAGATTTTCTGTTTTCCAGCGGCATCCTCCTCAAAATCCACACTTAACAACTCATCGTAGAAATAGTAACTATTATTAATGTTCTCGGTGCCGCCTCTGACAGAAAGAATCCACGATTCCAATACTTGGTATATAATGGAGTCACGAACGCCATCGGGGAACCGTTGAAGATCCTGCAATAGCTTTTCTGCACCAGTAGTGTTTCCCTTGATGAGATATAACTGCACAAGAACCAAAAATGGTTCAAGTTCATACTCACTTTTTCCCGAGTTGGTGTACTCATTCAAGAACACAATCGCCTGGTCTACCTGGCCCTGGTGTTTGACCAAATAGATTGCCGTCAACACTGCCTGTAACTCAAACTCGGGGACTTTTACATCCTCAAAGTAGTGGGAATCGTCCATGCCAAATGATTGCAAGTCGTTCCACACATTCAACAATTCAAACACCGCTTCCTTATTGGGGAAAGCAACCTTTGCAGCATCAATTAGAGAGGAAGCATCTTCACCAAGAGCAATCGTGGACCGGATCTGGTATTCCAATACTTTGGGCTGGTATTGGTCCGAGAACTGTTGTAAGTTGTAATCTTTTACTTTAAGGTGTTGGTTGGTGTAGAATTGGTTTCTGATGGTGTACAATTCACCCGAGTCAGCAAAGGCGTCCATAGTGTGGGGTTTACAAGTGGAGGTATCAGTTTACAAATGGAGGTATCAGTTTACAAGTGGAGGTATAAAGTTGACAATGTGGGATTGTGTCGATTTGTTTTGGTGGTTTTTTTTTTCCCCTTCAAGGGTTGGGGACCTTGGGAAAGAAAAAAATGTGAACCATGTTATATACGTGGAACATACTTGTGACTACTGGGATATATATATGTCTATGTACAGATGGTTATAAATATAGATGGGGGACATGCTTGTTATTATGTTTCTGGTAAACTGTCTACTTTTCTCTGCCAAGTGTAAACTTTTCTTCGCAAACTCTCTACTTTCCTCTACGAATCCTCTCCCATGACGACAAGCTAGACTCGTCATCATCGGAATCTCGTTTATCTGCTCTGGCTTCGGTATCACCAATTTCCAGGTTAGATTGCACTCCCACTCCCTGGGCGTGTCTAACTCGATCCCAGGCCGATAATACAGTTGCATTATCGGCAATCCCCACGGAATTGCTTCCAAGTGGCGGGGGAGAAGAAAAAGAATCAGGAGATGATGCCGGGGTACCTTCGAGCCCAGCAACAGTTGCTTGCCTCTCATTACTCTGTCGAGGGTCTTTTAGTATCTTGCTCTCATCACGTACGGTATTTAAATAGTACGAGTAAAAAAATGCCACCTTCGGAGAATCTATTGTATCCCACACGGCCTGTAGTCTCGGAGATAAATCTCCTTTCTCCTTAGAATAGAGGTAGGCAGACTGGGTAGCCTTTCCACTGACAATGATTAAACTCAACAATCCAAGTGGCACCGACAATAACGGGTACTGGATAATCCGTTTGGGGTTAGGAAGCGGCGCTTGTCCTTTCCTCAAAAGGCGAAAGTACACCGTGGGCGACGCAAACCCAACCACCCCAGCAAAGTACCCCGCCAGCATCCCTTTCATAATCACCAGCCGCAATTCCTTCACAAGCTCGCCGCGCTCATCTTTGTTCAACACATGATCGGCCTCGTAAAAGTCAGTCAATGCTTGAAACTGCGCCGGACTTAGCTTTTGAAGATCTTTACTGTATTCCTGTTCAGACATGGTGTTTAGTAGAGCACAAACAGTGTGTCCATACAGAAAGAGCGATCGTTGTTCCTTTTGTCGCGTAGAAATGTCGTGAGAGACATTTCGCGATGATTTAGGAATTGCGCGACATTTGAAGCTAGTCTTGATCCAGAGAGTGATGGGGGGGTATAAGCCAGGGTGTGATGGGGGGTATAAGCCAGGGTGTGATGGTTAGAAGTAGGAGGTTAGAGGGGATGAGAGTTAGGATGGGTAAAGGCTCCTAAAGGTGGAATTTATATATCTTTTGAGAATAGCAGTAATTGAGTAGATGTCATAGAAGTTTTGCAATAATCCAGTGCTTTATACTGGATCGGGATACTGATCTCAGATACCACCAATTCCCCTTGCTGGACTAGATTGCCAGACATGTTGGAGATCCAAAGTAATCCACCAGGTTTTTGAGGTCCAAAAGAGAAGATATTATACATAGATAGTGTCCCTGCCACTACAGAACACCTTTACACATCACCATTTGTGTATACACCCTGGTACACTCTTCCTATACACCACTAATCTAAACCAACTTGTTATCATTTCTCTTTTCGTCTCTCAACGCAATCAACTGCTTCACCACATCATCGATCTTCACCATGGCGTTCTTTCCTTGCTCTTCAGGAATATCTCTATTTCTCACATTAACACTTTCGCTGGTTTCCTCCTCTTCACCAACAATGAAAATAAAGTTGTACTTGTACATCTGTCCAGTTCTGATTTTCTTGGGCAAGGTGTTCCCCGAAACATCAACGTCGGTGTAGAAAAAGTACTCGTCGTTCAATTTCTTTTGAAGACGTTGGGCGTAGTCAAAGTACTTAGGACCAACAGGGACAATCAAGATTTGTCTGGGCGACAACCAGAATGGCCACTTACCCTTAAAGTGTTCGGTCAAAATCGCCGTCATTCTTTCCACAGAACCCAAAATAGCTCTGTGGATCATAACTGGTCTAGGCGCCGCCTTGTCCTTCTCGTTGGTCTCCGACTTGTACTCCAAGTCGAATCTCTGGGGCAACTGGAAATCCAATTGAATTGTGGCACACTGGAACCATCTCTTCAACGCGTCGCTAATCATAATATCAATCTTAGGACCATAGAAAGCACCATCTCCTGGATTCAATTCCCATTTTCCCTTACCCAAAAACTCATTCAAGGCGTCCTCCAACTTGGCTTCAGCAGAGTTCCAGGTGTCGATACTACCAACATACTTTTCTGGGCGCGTGGACAACTCCATCTTGAAGTCAAACCCAAACACGCCGTACATTTTCTTCAAGAAATCGAAAACCCCCGCGATTTCTGTCCCGATTTGGTCCTCGGTACAGAAGATGTGGGCATCGTCCTGCTGGAAACGACGAACTCTAGTCAAACCAGATAACGCGCCCGAGAATTCGTTTCTGTGGATAACCCCAAAGTCAGCCACACGCCAGGGCAACTCACGGTACGACCGTTCACGAGACTTGTAAAGAACACAGTGTCCAGGACAGTTCATGGGTTTCAAGCCAAAGGTTTCCTTTTCCACTTCAAAGGAAAACATATTCTCCTTATAGTTTTGCCAGTGGCCCGAAGTCTCCCATAGTTTGGTGGAGAACATATTTGGAGTGATAACCTCGTCGTACCCACGGACCCGGTACTCCTTTCTCAACGTCTCCACCAAGGTATTGTAGATACGTGTACCATGGGGCAACCACATGGCACTGCCAGGAGACACTTCGTTAAAGATAAACAACTCCTGTTCACGGCCAATCTTTCTGTGGTCCCGTTCAGCAGCCTCAGACAAAAACTTCAAGTGCTCCGTCATCAACTTCTTGTCGGGGAACGAAATACCGTACACTCTCTGTAAAGAGTCATTGGCAGAATCGCCAAGGAAGTACGACGACGAGTTCTTCAACACCTTGAACGCTTTAATTCTCCCAGAATGGGGGATATGAGGACCCACACACAAATCAATCAATGGCCCACAACGGTACACGGTGGTGGAAGTTCCGTCGGGGATCTTGTCGCTGATAAACTTAACCTTATACTTGTTATACTTGAACATAGTCAACAAGTCTTCTTTGGTCATTTCCAACCGTTCAAATTTCTGCTTCTCCTTGATGGCTTTGGTGGCCACCTGCTCCAAGCTGGAAAAGTCCGCTTGCGACACCGCGGTTTCCCCGTCGTTGATCGACATGTCGTAGAAGAACCCGTCATCGGTGGGAGGACCGTGCGACAAATGGGATCCGTAGTGGCATTCACAGGCCTCACCCAAAATGTGAGCCGACGAGTGCCAGAACACAGCCTTTCCTTCTGGGTGGTCAAAGTCTAAGAATTCCAACTCAGCGTCAGTTTCCAAGGGACGTGGCATGTCCCATAATTGTCCGTTAACCTTGGCAATGACCTGTCTTTCAGCAAAAGACTTGCCAATCGAGGTGGCAATGTCCATGGGACTAGTTTGGTATGCCACAGCTTCCTTGACCGTGCCGTCTTTCAAAGTGACGTTGATGAATGTGTTTTCCTTGGCGGCGATTTCGGCGTCGTACTTGGCCTTTAATTCCTCAAACATGGCGATTCTGTCCTGGATGAATTCGGGCTGGGGGTCTAAGTAAAGCGGGTTGCTTGATTTGGCAGCAGACGCTGCTTTTTTATTCTTTTTAGCAGCATATTTCTTAGGAGCAGTCTCCCTCTGGATTGACAACTTCTCAATGTTCTCAGCAACTTGTTCCGACATGGTTAGGGGGAGTGTGTTAAGCACTGGTATAGAGATGGAGATATTTTTGTCAATGAAAATTTTTTATCGTGACTAATTGGTTTGTGCGACTCACGTTTTGTGAGGGTAACCGATTTACATGGGCTGAGAGTGGGTTGATAGGGATAGGTTGAGAGATTGACAGATTGATAGATTACCGGGTGATAGCTTTCTAGTTTACAGGGTGATCCTATTTCATACATTTCTCAGTATCAAATATGAGCAGGGACCCCGCTGGCGGAATCCTGGCCCAAATAAACCAACTACGGGAATTAATACAAACAAGCGAATCCACCCTCAATATCCACTGCCAGCACCTCGAAAATATATGTGCTCGACTCGACGAATTAAGTCAGCCGCCGTCATCGTTTCACAACATCACCAGCCAACTCCAGGCACTTCTACGCCAGTTTAAACTGAAAAGAACGAATTCCGCATTGGAGGAAATGTCCCACCACCAATATCCTCCAGGCATACAAGAACTAATCGCCACAGTAACCGACTTGGACAAAGACCTTCCTGTGGGCGACCGGTTCGCCCAGCAGCTACAAAGAACAATCAACGTTCTACAACAGTGATTTTATTATTGTTATTGTTAGTGTTATTTTTATTATTACCACTATATCTATGTACACGTATATAATCTTTTTATACCTAAAATACCTTTGGTGCCAAAGCGACAATCTTGTTGTACTGCAAGTGCTTCAACTCCTTGGCAACTACAGAAGTGATTCTCGTCCCCAAAGGTTCACCGTTCTTATTTATTAGCACACACGCATTGTCATCAAACCTCACCACCGAGCCGTCGGGTCTTCTAAATGGAGATTTCGTTCTGACAACTATGGCACGACAAATGTCTCTTCTTTTCACACGGTTACTGGACTGCACATTCAGTTCCTGGAAACTCCTGGCTTCTTTCACAACCACGGTTATTTGGTCTCCGACTTTGGCGAAATTTTTAGGGTTGTGGCGCAACACCTTGATGCATTCAACCACCTGCGCCCCGGAGTTATCAATAACGTTTAACAAGGTCTTTAAGTAGATCATTGCCCTGACTAGTGGTGTGTTTGGTTAGAGGTTTTTCCAGTGAAGATTTTTTTTTTTTCAGGATTCTTCTGGTTCGTGATGGTCGTGTGGTTTGGCAAGAACCAGAACCAAAGTATTTATAGAGGAGGTGTCAGTAAGCAACTAGTAAGTGGTACCGGTAAACGGTATTAGTAACATCATTATTTCCACATCTAACGCCGTGGGGATATTCTCACACACCCTTAAACCCCGGTTGTATCGCCACTCGAAAGTATTGCGATGATAAATTAACAAAATCCCCGCCCATTACCCAAATCAGTACCCATCTCTAGGTTTGTATCTTGCTGCCCAATATGAAACCAAACAGCCCTCCATCATCTCAGCCACATATACGCTCGTGGAACGCTACGGAAATCATCACCGATAGAAAATCCCAATTCCAGGCGAGAAATGTCCCTCTCCATGACGAGAGCGAAATCCCCATAATCCTCCAAACCTTACTAGCCCAACATAAGCCCGTCAAAAAGGCCAGTCATCCACATATCTATGCCTGGCGTACCGCCACCGTCTCTGCCAACGGGAAATTAGACAATATCAAACAAGGGTATAACGATAGCGGAGAAAGGGGTGCTGGAATACGCCTTCTTGAACAGATACTAGTGCGGGAAAACCTCGTAAATGTAATGGTTATCGTCACCAGATGGTACGGACGAATACCGCTTGGTCCTCTGCGGTTCAGGCACATACTTACAGCGGCATCAAATAGTTTACGTATACTGAAACTAATATAAACTCTATACACGTTTTTTAGCATCCTGTTCAGCACGGTTGTTGTTCTCCTTTGTAACAAGTAAACCATACACTTTGCGTAAAAAGAGAAACTGCAAGAAGGCCACAACCGCCACCGCGGCAAAGATCACCGCACGCTCAATCTTGGTGTCGACATCCATAAATGCGTACGGATACGAGGCTCCGGTTTCTGGGTCCACCAAGTACTCCAACAAACACCAGTACAGCCCCGTCAAAACCACCACTTGAACGAGCGCCATGGAGGGCTTAATCTTCCACTGGGGCATAAATACCAAATAGTCCACAAGAAGCGAAACTACCGGCACCAAATGGATCGCCAAGTCGGTCAGCAACGGGATCATAAATGTGTCTGGATTCTGGGTCAATAAGTGCAAAAAGAAAAGACGCAATGGCCAATAAATAATCGCCACAATCGTCTCTAACACCAACGCAATAGAGTGGAAATTATTCTTTACATGAAAGAGCGTTTCCGACCGAGTAACATGGGCCACAGCACCAAGAGCAAACACCAATAGCGAGCAAACAAGGGCCAAATTGGTGAGGAACTGCCAGTGTCCTGCCTGAGCCAAGTGGTCAGGAAGCTGAATTGTCATGATATTTGTATAGATGCCATAGAAACCAACGAGAAAAGACCCTGCATCTATGGCTGCAATTACAAGATTACCTACTACCCGATCCACCATAGTTGGGTGCAAATAAACACTGAGGAGAAAGCGAATGCCGAGGATTATCTTTTTGTTTCTTTCTTTTTTTTTTTATTCTGGTGCGCACTTACACACATTTATACATTACAGACTGGTGAAAAACTTTACCAAGCCACGGGTTCTTGACGTTGAACGAGACCTTGGTTTGGAGCCCGACCTTGAGCCCGACCTTGAGCCCAGACCGGGATCAAGTCTTGTTTGGTCGTGTCTTCGACCCCGTTCCTCGGCAACTAGGTTTGTGTACGACGAGTTGCGCGAGGTTGTTGGGCTAAGGAATGTCGGTGACGTAATCCCGCCTCGTTTTCTTATTTTTTCGCTGTGGTTTATGCGTCTGCATGTGTCATCTGCAGCCTTGATCCAGTTCTCGAAGTAGGACTCGGAGTCTATTGGGGTTTTCAACGCCTCTACATAGGTGTATGACGGTTTCACGACAATGACTGGAACCAATGCGCACTCGAGAAAGTGCTTGGATAAGGACGACTTTGAGAGGAATGACGACCGGTGGTGTTCTTTCCCCTCGTGCATGCCGATAATCATCATTGACGGCGAGTACTCGTCGATGGCTTTTTTCAAGTTCTTTTGCGGCTTGCCAATGACAATCTCAAAGATGAGCGACACCTTTTTCGAGTGGGTGTTGAGCGAGTCGAACTTTTCCAAGTTCAAGTTGGCTTTGTTCTTATCTATTGTCTGGTTATGTTTCTCTTCCAACACTTGGAATATTACGATGGTGTCTCCGTGGACCACCATTTCTTCAAAGAGCCACTGGATGGCACGCGATGATTCGTTGTCGTTGTTATACCCGGCCAAAAATGTCTTGTTGTTTCTTCTGAATTTGAACTGAGAGTGTTTTACTTTCAAGATGAGCGATTTCTTATGGCCCGTGGGCGTGGTGTCGAACGACACCCCTCGTTCAAACGATTTCAACAGCCGGAGCGCCGGTCTGCCTGGCGGTGCCGTTGTTGTTGATGTTGATGATGATGTTGATGTTGATGAAGATGATGCTGCTGCTGGCGGTGCGCCACGTGAGAGTAAAGATGAGGTTGAGCTTGGGACCGGGTCCAAATTGACCGACAGAGTACTGGTTGGCAGGCCAATCGCCGGAGTAACACCATCTGACAATGACGACATTGCCGTGTATGCAGAATCGGAATCGTAGTCATCGTAATATAACCGGCCGAGTAGATCCGATGAGTTGTTCTGAAGCTTATACATTTCCACCGAGTCTTGACTCGTATGGTATAGCATAGCATTAAACCGGGTATTTTGGTCCGTTTCGTCTTCTACGTCCACCATCGATTTCTTCTTTTCTAGCGGAGCGCCGTCCTGGTGTTCCTCAACGTGTATTACTATTGGATTCATCGTTGGAGGTGTAACTTTATCATATGGCATGGTTTGGAGATACGAAAAAATAATCACACCGAGGACGGCGATGGGTTTTTTCGCCAGTTGGCATGGTTAGTGTGTTGGTGATGGGGAGGGTGAAGGAGTGTATGCATTGGCAGTGTATAGTATTGTGGTGTAGTATGGTGTAGTGTGGTGCACTATGGTGTACCTTGTTGATACTATATGGTCTCACTTGACACTATATGGTCTCACTTGACACTATATACTATATATATTAGTACTATTTGTCACTATATACTAGAAAAAATACCATCACACCATCTCTATTTGCATCGTCAATACTCACACCATCAATACTCACACAATCTCTATTTACAATACACAACTACCACTCAGACCTCCCGTTATTCACCCCGCTTTGTGCCTCGACAATCCCCCAGATCCTATCCATCTTTATCCCCCCGATATTATCGGTAATATAGTAGTGTCTTTTCCTGCGCGATTCTGGCTCCACCTCTTCCCAGGTCGAGTACGGCCTTATCCACGACATCTTCCCCTCTCGCTTCAGCAACGTCAACGTGTCGTTGTTGGAGATCTGTAGCAACTCGTTATAGGTTCTGCTTCCAGTAAAATTCAACTTCTCCATAATGAGTTTTTCGTCAGCCACCAAGTTCTCCAACGTCTGGGGCTTGTTCTTGTCGTACAACCGGAATATCCTCGTTACATAGTCCTTGGTTTTGTACTGAACTACTGCCGCAGGTAGAGACGTACCCACAAGAGCAGTCAATGCGTAAATATCATCAAATTGCGGAGACTCGTAAAATAACTTTGATCCGTATAACCCCAACACCGCAAAACTCAACGTGATACGCTTGAGCAACGAAACGTACCTGGCAGACGGTGCCTCGTAGAGAGGCAGGTAGGATAACCGGTAGTACCACGGCAATTTTGTTTTAAATATTTTTGCTGGTTCATGAACGTAGACCCTGTCTGTGAGCAACGTTGGCGACCAGGGATTATTTTCTGTAGTGAATTCGTTGGTGTCTATAGAGTCATCGCTAGTTCTGAATGAGGTTTTGAACTTGATGAGGGAGGAAGAAGAGGTGGAGAATGGACGGCAGAATTCAAGTAGAGATCTTCTGGCAATCATGGTGAACAGGCAGTAGAAGAAATAGCAATAATAATATCAATAAAACAGACACCAACAATAACACTAACACTAACAATAACACTAACACTAACTTAATGTGTAACCAACTGAAGGAGGATCGTGGAAAAAAAACTCACTAACAGAACTAACGAGGAAATGGAAGAGGAAGCAAAAAAAAAAAAAACAAAAAAAAAACAAAAAAGAAAACTCTAAAACTTCCAAGTGGAAAAAACCCAAGTAATCATCAAGACACTTACTATTCCCATTATATACCCTCTTGGAGACACCCCCAGCAGATATGGATTCTGACGCTACTAATCGGTTCATTCCGGAATACCGCCGTGCCAACTTCAAAAACAAAGGCCGTTTCCAAAGCGACGAGTTGAGAAGAAGAAGAGAAACTCACCAGGTTGATTTGAGAAAACAAAAAAGAGAAGAAGTGTTGTCCAAGAGAAGAAACTTCCAGAACCAAGGAAATGAGTCGGAGGACGAGGATGAAGGATTTATGGAAGCCAGCAATAATGATGAAAACCAGTTCTACAACAAATTGAAGCAAGACTTACCCAAGATGATTGAGATGATCCATGCTCCAGACCTTGACAGTCAGTTAGCTGCTACGTTGAAGTTCAGACAGATCTTATCGCGTGAACATAATCCTCCTATTAATTTGGTGGTTGAGTCGGGTGTGGTGCCCACCTTGGTTGAGTTTATGAAGCCGGACCGTCCAGAAATGTTACAGTTGGAGGCTGCCTGGGCTCTCACCAACATTGCTTCTGGTGACTCTACTCAAACCAGCGTTGTGGTTGAGTCGGGTGCGGTTCCGTTGTTTGTGCAATTGCTATACTCGCCCTCGCACGAGGTCAAAGAGCAGGCAATCTGGGCTCTCGGGAACGTGGCTGGAGACTCGGCCGAAAACCGGGACTATGTATTGGGCTGCAATGCTATGGAGCCGGTGTTGGCGTTGTTTAACTGCACCAAGATGTCGTTGATCAGAACCGCCACATGGACATTGTCCAACTTGTGCCGGGGCAAGACTCCGGCTCCTGATTGGAACATTGTTTCGCAGGCCATCCCCACTTTGGCCAAGTTGATCTACTCGGTTGATTCGGAAACCCTTGTTGACGCTTGCTGGGCGGTGTCGTACTTGTCGGACGGTCCTTCTGACTCCATCCAGGCCGTGATTGATGCTCGTATCCCACACCGTCTTGTGGAGTTGTTGGGACACGAGTCTACGTTGGTGCAGACCCCAGCGCTCAGAGGAATTGGAAATATTGTTACTGGCAGTGATGTGCAGACCCAGGTGATGATCAATGCCGGGGTATTGCCAGCTTTGGCTCCGTTGTTGAACTCGCCCAAGGAAACCATCAGAAAGGAGGCTTGCTGGACCATCTCCAACATTACTGCAGGTACTACTGACCAGATCCAGGCGGTGATTGACGCGAATTTGATTCCCCAGGTGATCAAATTGTTGACCCACGGTGATTACAAAACCAAAAAGGAAGCCTGCTGGGCCATTTCCAATGCCTCTTCCGGAGGATTGACCAAACCAGACCAGATCCGGTACTTGGTTAGCCAGGGGTGCATCAAGCCGTTGTGTGACTTGTTGTCGGTGGCTGATTCCAAGATTATCGAGGTGACGTTGGATTCGTTGGAGAATATTTTGAAAATGGGAGAGATGGATAAGGAGGCGCGCAATACTACTGTAAATGAAAATGCGTTGTACATTGAAGAAGCGGGGGGCATGGATAAGATATTTGACTGTCAAACAAACTCCAACGAGAAGATCTACCAAAAGGCATACCATATTATCGAGAGATACTTTTCTGGTGAGGATGACCAGATTGACGACGAGGGCGTTGCTCCCCAGGCCTACGACAATGCGTTCGGCTTTGGTATTGATCCATCCCAGCAACAGAACTTCCAGTTTTAAGCGGTTTTTTATTGTTTGTTTCTCTGGTGTATATTTGTCGGTACTTTTGTTGTTTTTGTTTGTTCTCACTTGCCTCTATTTATCTGCATTTTTCTAATAAACATCTCTAATAGTATTGTGAGTATGGATTGGGTGATGATGTTGGCTAAAGACTAGTAAGAGCTGATTGTGTGATGTACAGTGAGCATGGAAAGAGTTCATGTGATGAGATATACAGATTAGTAGACTGTTGGCTAAAATGTACTCAGAGTCGATTGTATGATGTACAGTCACTTTGGAAAGAGCTCCTAGAACGATTTGCAGAAATTAGTACACTATCTCAAAGTATACTCAGAGCTCAATGTACATCATACACTAAGCTCGTTTACCAAGAAAATGTCCACCACGAAACCCACCCAAAGTGCACACAAACACTAAAGCTAAAACCAGTCAACGGTAAATATGTGTGACGGTTTCCATTGTGTGGAAGATAAGCCAGTTTCAAGTTAACCGAACCGACACACAAATGTCCCGAAACCAGGCTGGCCATAGCAAAGCAAAAGGGAAACCAACTTTCCTATTTGGGACAGAATCATCTCCTTGACAATAGATTGGTTATGGATAGTCATAAAAATCCATCATTGACCGGCCCGGTTATCACTGACATCGGCCCTCAACCAACTCCGCCCGTTCTAATCCACTACCACTCCCCCCACCCACCTATCCAGAATAACCGCAACTGTGGTCATGTCAAATGGCTACACGATGACAGAAAAACCTGACTCAGTTTTTGTGTGTGGCCATTTTAATTCCGGGAATGTGGGATGCGGGAATAAACACAACGGGGAAAACAAAACAAAAAGCAATTCGCCGTTGTTAATTATGGGAGTATGGATGTTTGTCATTGTAAAAAAAAAAAAAACCAAAAAAAATTCGCTCAACCATTTTGGAAGGTCACCAGAAAAAAAAATAGAAAACCACTCATCAGGATATGGAATTTTAGTTGGGTTTACTTACTCTTCTTCTTTGTCTTCTTCAATAAACATCGAAATACCATGAAAGTATCGTCTATTGCTGTTGGATTCGCTTCTGCTGCTGCCTTGGTCTCTGCTGCCGATGAACAAACCAGAGAAGTAGTCACTGTTACTGTTACTGGTACTACCCAAACACACAGATGGGGAAGATTCGACCACACCCCTAGACCACAACCTCCTAAGGAAACCGGTACTCACAGATGGGGTAGATTCGACCATACTCCAAGACCACAACCTCCTAAGGAAACCGGTACTCACAGATGGGGTAGATTCGACCATACTCCAAGACCACAACCTCCTAAGGAAACCGGTACTCACAGATGGGGTAGGTTCGACCACACTCCAAGACCACAACCTCCTAAGGAAACCGGTACTCACAGATGGGGTAGGTTCGACCACACTCCAAGACCACAACCTCCTAAGGAAACCGGTACTCACAGATGGGGTAGATTCGACCACACCAAGGGACCAACCACTACCACCGTTTTTGTTCAACCAACTGGTGACGAAGTTTCCCTTGAAGCCAGAGACGTGGTCGTCAATGCCACCAATGTCACCACTTCTCAGGTTAATGCTGGTATTTCCCAAGGAATCCATTTTGGAGTAGCTGGTGCTCTTGCTGTAGGTGTTGCTTTGATTGTTTAAGAGAAAAAAAAAACTCTTTTTAATTTCGTATTCCCCTATCCGCAGGTAAATGGATTGTTAATATAGAATTAAAGTATCCTTTTGCAGAGTGGATATTGTTCTGGGCCAAGTTTGTCATACAATTTGCTGTTTTCTATATATAACGTTAATATAAACTGTTTTAGAAATTTCATTTCCCCTTGACAAGAAAAAAAGAAATAATTACATCACCTCCCACTGTTTAGTATCACCAAGACATAACCAGAGTGTATTTGACATCTTGCCCAAAAAAGGGTACCAATCCTGAAATTGCCGGGATCTTGGGGGTGGGGACGGGGGTTTGATGTTTGTCGCATAGGAATGTCTTAACTGACATTTCCGACACTTTGAAGATTTGCGCGACATTTGATGAAGTAAAGTCGTATTCCACAGAATATTAGGGAACGACTATAAATAAAATATTACGGCTTATCGTCATTATTGCTATTAAATTAGCAATGACACAGAATTAGGAGATAAAAGGGAATTGGAATCAGTATATAAATGGGCCAAATCTCCTAAAATAAGTAAATTTGTATAGTTCTTTTACTCAAGCGTAATTGAGTAAATAACCGAATAAAGAAGATCGAGGTTTTACAATAATCCAGAAAGTCATTTAGACTTGTTCTGAATGGCTTAGGCATATCTCAGATAAATACCAGTTCTGTCCGATCCGGGGTGAAGCTGGATCACTGACATAAAAGAGATTTGCCACCAACAAATAAACTCTCTGGAGCCTCAAAACAGAGATTCTACAGAGAAGCAACTCGTCGTGTCCCTGACACAAATAAAAGATTTTATGTTACTACACGACAGTTCTGGAGATTTTTTTGTTTGTGTAAACTCACTGTTCTTCTTTCACCATCATGGGGCTATTTGATCGTTTCCATAAGAAGCAGACGGCTCCAATGGAGCTGGATGATATATTTTCCGGTGCAATTGCACAAGGCGAACCTCCACGTACCTTCAAGCGGGTGAGACACCACCAATTGCCAAATGGGTGCCAATGCGAAGAACAGAGCCAGCCGATTCAGACAAACAATTTCTATAACAATATGACAATTGGAGACCAGACATGTCCGGTGTGGACATTGCCCTATTCTCTATGGTATACGGTTGATGACGGACAGGTGCCTGGGATTGCCATTAACCATACCGAGGCGTCACAGCGGGTATTTGGGCCTGATCCCAGTGCGGTGCCGGCGCAGTATTACTTCAATCCGCCCAAGATTAAATCGGTTGTGTTTTCTGCCGAGCATTTGCTGCAGGACAATATCCGATTATCGTTGCATGGACACGAGAAGCTTTCTGTCACCGCCAGGCTCTTTTCATGTAAGGGCCACGACGGAAGCGTGGAATTCCCGTTGGTCCAGGGGATGGGGTTTGTCACTGCCGTGTACAGAAATTGCCGGCCCACGTTGAGTAGCGCGGTGGGGGTTCAAGAGTTTATCAAATGCGGGCCCGTGGGCCGTTTGACCAAATACGTTGCCAAGTTGTTCAACCAGGTGGTGTGGTCTGTGTACGTGGATGGGAATATCGAGTTGGCGTTGGCCAACCCTAACTTGGTTGTTGGCAGTAGTGGTGTTGGCAGTAGTGGTGTTGGCGACGCCACTATCCAGGTGTGCCGGGGCAACGCAAGGGATTACGACGACGCCGCGGGGTGCTATCCTGTGGTGGCAGGTATTTCTGGCTCAGTGGATGGAGAAGACTTGGGCACCTACAGAATTAGCTACACCATGAAGGGCCAGGCCAACGGAGGTGGTGCTGGTCTTGTGTGGTGCCTTCCTCACCAGCAGGAGTCGTTGACAGCGAGAACCAAAAATACCATGTCCAGTCTCAAGCTAGACTCCCCCACCAAAGGAGTGATGAAGGCGTACAAGACAGACTGTATCGAGATGCAAGAACGCCTACCCGTGGACATTATGTGGGAACCCTGGGCCAGTTTTTGCACCCACGCCACGTACTCTGATGCCGCCCGGCAGTTGATCAAACTGGCAGCCAGAGACGAAGTGAACCAGGACGTGGTTGGCATGTGTAATATCGACTCCATGTACACTTCGGGCAAGCTTTTGGACAAGTTTGCCTACATTGCCTACGTGTGCCATTTCGTTTTGGGGGATTCCGAGCTCACCAACATCATCCTTCCCAAGATCAAACGGGCGATTGAGATATTTGCCAGCAATACTCAGCAGTACCCGTTGTTGTACGATACTGCGTGGAAGGGGTTGATTTCATCGGCCGAGCCGGCAGCCGATTTTGGCAATGCCAATTACAACGACCACCATTTCCACTATGGGTACCATATCCACGCAATTGCTCTCGTGGGACACATTGATCGCGAGTGGTTGTACAAGGATGGTTCGCTTGTTTTCAACTATGCCGTGGCGCTTTTGCGCGACACCGCCAGTCCGCATGGCGATGCCCATTTCCCCGAATCTCGTTCGTTTGACTGGTTCCACGGACACTCCTTTGCTCACGGCATTTTTGCTTCGGGCGACGGGAAAGACGAGGAATCTTCATCCGAGGACTACCACTTTGCCTATGGGATGAAGTTGTTTGCCAATGTGGTCGGGGACCGTTTGATGGAGGCACGTGCGAACTTGATGTTGGCGGTGATGAAAAGAGCAGTTAACCACTACATGCTTTTTAGTGACGATAACCAGACCCAGCCAGCGAATATCGTTGGCAATAAGGTGTCGGGTATTCTCTTTGAGAATAAGATCGACTATGCCACTTACTTTGGAAGGGGCACTATTGGTGATGAATGGATCCACGGCATCCATATGCTACCCATCACCCCGGTGTCGTCGTTTATCAGGAACCCCAAGTTTGTCAAAGAGGAGTGGGATCAGAAGCTTGCCGGGATCATTGACCGTATAAACGACGGCTGGAAGGGGATCCTCATGCTTAACCGGGCACTTTTCGACCCTCGTGGCGCCTGGGAGTGGTTTGCCCGAGACAATTGGGACCCTGCGCTTATCGATAACGGGATGTCTCGCACGTGGTCGTTGACATACATTGCCGGCATCAGCGGTTGCTAGAGGTTGTTCCGCGTGTGTGTATATGTATGTGTTTAATTTTGGATGGGGCGCGCGCCAGTACTTTCTTGATTATACGTTGTGTGTAGCTCTTGCGCTGCTCCACCAATGAAAGCATCAATGGATTCGACAACACCACACGAGGCTACAATTTTCCAATGAAGACAATTCCCAGGGATTAAATGTTGTGGAGTATCGCCCGCTTTTCATAGCTATCTCTCTTCAGCATTGCTGATGGCGGTTAAATGAAATTTCGCAGGAGAGATATCTTTCTTGATCAACCCACCGCAAGGGAATGCAGACAT